>CM053773.1:1953186-1970059 GCA_028658325.1 Potorous gilbertii
TATATGTATGTATGTATATGTATATAAATTATCTGTATATCTTAGATACCAAACCCTTATCAGAGAAATTTGATACAAAGATTTTTTTTCCTCACTTGACCATTTTCCTTCTTATTCTAGATCCTCACAACAACTCTGGGAGGAAGATGCTATTAATATCCCATTTTACAGATGTGGGCACCAAAGCAAACAGAAGTGGCTTTTTCAGAATCACCCAAACAGTAAGTATCTGAGGGCAGATTTGAACTTGGATCTCCTTGACTCCAGGTCCAGTACTCTACACACTGTGTCACCTACTCTACACTACCCCAGAGTAGAACCCTTTGTCCTTGATTATGCAGTCTATCACTGGTCTATACGCTCCCTTGTTAACCCTTTTATCCCCCTATATCTGCCTGGAAATCCCCTCCCAATGTCTATGTTCTCCCACTCCTCCAGGTATGAGTTGCCCTTGGAGATTCCAGGACTCTCTTTTCCCAGAATAAAGAGATTTTTCAAGCATCAAATATCACAGGCCTCATCTAGTGTAAGGTTCTCATCTCCCTTCAATGCCTATCCCTCCACTCATAGGAACACTCATCAGTAGAATCCACTCCCACCTCCCAAGTAAGGCCTCCTTCTTTTCCCCCTCCTTTTCAGTCTATTCCATCTCTTCCTCATTATCCTGTAGACTCTCTTTCTGAGACCACAGAAGTCTGTTTGACCCAGACATATTCCTCACTACTCTCTATCCCCCTACTCCTCTCCCCCCCCTTTTATCCATATTGTAATGTAGTCCCACAAAAGAACCATTCACCTGTTGGTGCCAGATTCTATTCAAAATACCCTCTATCCACCATTTCACTGTTACCTCTACCAGATTTCTACCTTCAGCCCTGTTGTTTATATATGTCTATATGTATACATATATGTCTATAGACATATATATGTACACATATAGACACATTCATATGTCTAAATGTAGATATATACATTTAGAAAGAAGTCTCTTACTGATCTCCTTGAGGTCACTCTAATGTTCTTACTGTCCTTGCCTGCTATATTTATTTATTCCTCCTGCATTTCTGTTCTTGAGACATCTGAGAGGTAAATAATCTCTTCAATTCTTGTTTTCTTTCTAAAATTGTTTCAAACTCTTTATTATCAAATGTCTATTTCTTGCTTTGAATGATTAAGCTAAGCTTTTCAGAACAGTTCACCCTGGGCTGCCTCCTGCATTCCAGTGCTCTCCATTACTGAACACATTATCCCATTCCCTCCTTATTCAAGTATAGGGGAATAGTCTTGCATTATTGGAATATCTTTCTTGTGTACTTGAAAGCCTTTCTCATGATGCCTTATGTAACTTGTTGCTTCTGAATTGAATTGTTAAATTTAACCCCTAGATGTCTTGGCGTTTGCAGCTTTTTCTTCTTTAGTTGATCTGTGAATTCTTTCCATTAAAATTTTATTTTCTTTGTTTAGAGGTTCTCTTCTCTTATTTCCTTCATTTTGGTGATGAGATGTTTTTTTCATGTCATGTTTTTCTGGGAGACCTCTAATCCTTCTGTTACCTCTGTACATGTTGTCTTTGAATTCAGTATGTTTTGCTTGCTTAATGAGAATATTTTCTTTTAATGCTATTATTTTATGTTTCTCTTCTTCTAGGTTGTCTATCAGTTCTGTGTATTTACATTCCTAATCTAGTTTTCTGTCTTTTGTTTTGTTGGTGATGCTTGCCGTTGCATATTTAATTTTTTTATCCTGCTCCTTATTTTTTTGTGTTGGACAAAATTCCACACTCAAAATTTTAACTTCTCTTTTAAACCACTCAATAACAGTGTATTGGAGTTCCATATTCTCAAATTCCACAGAGTCCTCTGTCTCATCAAGTGTTGGATCATTTTCTTTTGGTTTTGTAGTATTTATTCATAAATACCTAAACTCAGTTACTAGATTTGGGGGCCATATTTCCTTCTGTTGCTACTGTTTTTCCTGTTGATTTATCTTTTTCTGTTCAAGGTTTTTGAGTTTTCTTCCTTCTGAAATCTTTAGGACAATTCCTCTCCCCACTTTTTTTCCTTATCTCTCAATTCCTAATTCCTTCCCCTTTGATTTTGTTTTCTTGGGGAATGGATCTCAAAGTATCTCAGTCTACTTGCCGTGGTTCACCAGCCTAGGTCTTTGCCCAAAATGACTTTTAGGGGATCAGAACTCTAGCCTAGGCTGGACGCTGCGTTCTTTCTCTCAGGTTTGGCACAGTGTTGCACAGCTCCCTACATGCAGTTTCCTGTCCTGATGACCTGTCCCATTCCCTTTGTTCCTTAGTTCTCTGGCCTGGCACTGGTGTTTCAGAGCCTACTTTCTCTAACACAGGTTCTTCTGGGCTTGTAGCCTCTTGGAGGTTTTGGCTACTGGGGACTGTGACCAAGCTGACTATTGGGGCTCAAGCAAACTTCTAGATCCTGAAGCCACTAGAGCACTGGAAAAAGAGAAAGGAGAAGGGTTGAGTTTTGATGTAAGCCTGTATCATGTGTTTGGGTCTATAATGTGAGGTCTCATTGCTGATAGAAAGCAAAGAGGGGGAAATAATATGGAGTGAGCCCAGCTTTTGGAATATGGGTGTCCTAGACCATGGAAACAGCTGAAATTGCTTTACGTTTGGAGCATTATCCTATGTTATATCATGTTATGTTATTTTATGTAGAGCTTTGAGAGGCCATGGGGATTGGAGAAATTGTCTAGTCTACTATGTTGTTACTTAAGTTACCCTAATACCATCCCCTCATAAATAAAAAGCATTTACTCAACAGTAATGCAAAATCAAGAATAATCAATAGACCACAGCTAATGTAAATATAGGAATAATCACAACATTCCAGCCCACACATAAGCCTGTCATTTTTTCTCTCACTAATGCACACCAAACTGTGGAAGAGAGTGGCCACATACATTTAGAAACCTAGCAGGGAGATACAAGAGTGAGGATAGCCCATGTACTTGGGGGCAGATGTCAATTCTGGACCATACACCTTGATGTCTTTGGTCACTTCATGAATAATCTACACCACATGAAGACACTTCCCAGCTAGTTTCTTCCCTTCTGGTATTCGCCGCTCTCCTTTTGGCAAATCCCTTTCTCTTCTACAAGTGGCAATGATAAGCTCTTTTTATTCACAAGTGTTTCACTACTTTAATGAAAAGCAGATCCCTTAAATCAAAAAATTTCTAAGCTCCTCTTCAGTTTGCTTTCTGGGCAATGCAGACAAGCCTATCCACTCTTCACTTAATATGCTGGTTTGTCCAAAAACCTCTCACTTTTCTTATGGCAAAGCAGAGTTCACAACAATTCTCTGGAATAATACAATGTCAAGCTCCAACATACTCTTTACCTTCAAACGTATCAAGCATATCAAGCAAACATAGAGTTTATCTTTTCCCTTCTTTTTCTCTCTACCAAACTAGAGGAGAGAGAAACCAGCACTCTGAGAGGTTTCAATTCTTTCAAACTATAGATCGTGTTGGAAAGGAATAAACAGAGCACAACTCTCTTCTAAGGAATTTGAGCCTTTCTTCAGCCATTTAGCTTCTCCCACCTCAGCAGATGAAGCTTTCCTGTCAGCTGTTGCTTTTATGTTTATTTGTTTTTAACTGCCTGCTGGTGCTTCTCAACTCAGTACCCTCAAGCTGGTTTATCCATTCTTCTTATGGTGTCTTCATTTCCCTCACTGGCTCAAATCAGATCTCCTTGTGCTTAGTGTTTTCAGTTTCTCTTATGAGGGGAAATTTATCTTTCTTTTATGAAACCCAGAGTACTTATTTAATCATCCTATGGTTGCCAAACAGTTATTTGATTTACTATTTTGTGATTTTTAACCTCTCAAGCTCTAAAAACAGTTACATCAAAATACCTGAGGGACCACAATGCCCTACAGCCTTAGTTATTTTTATCTTCAGATAGGTTCTCCCAGTTCTCTATTCAGTCTTTCAATGGCATTAATCTCTCCCACATTTTACCTGCAAATTGTATTTCTATACACATGAATTTTTATAATTTTTCTCATACATGAAAGTTCTTTTTCTGCTCCTTCCAGTAACCACACTGTTTTACATATTAAAAGTACCTTAGAACCTTCACATATTGATATATTTTTTCTTTATGTAAATTTCATCTTCTGCTTCTTTCAACAACCACCTTATCCTATACAAAAAACATTTTCCAAGATCAAATTAGCTTTTTTGTTTGTTTTTTTATTTAATTTTATTTCAACTTAATAAATATTTTTCTCTTCCTCTCACCAATTTAAAAGAAAAACCTTTATAAAAAAAAAAAAAGAAAACCCTTATAAAAATATAGAAAAACAAAATTCCTACACTGTCCATAACACAAAAAATGTATATCTCATTCTGCACCAACTCTGTCAGGAATTGAATAGTATGGAACTACAACTAGTCCACATTAACTTTTTGGCTGACACATCCTACTTACACAGGTCACACACAGCCAGCCAGCTTTTATCAGAAGTAGTACTTCAACTCAGGTCTCTATTACTCTAGGGGGCACTCTCTAACCACTGCAGCATACTGCCTCTCATCATCTCAGCTACAGAAGACTAACAGGGGACTTACTTTGCTTTTGCCTGAAAGGTCTTTTGTGAGACTGGCTCTGAAAGTAGGTTAGAACAAATAAGATTAATGGAACCTCTATCATTGGGATTAAGCCATGATTATGTGGTAGACAAGTACCAGCAGATGACCCTCAAATCCAATCATTTAAAACTGACCCTGGTCATTAAGTCCCAAACGTTTCCTTCCCCTACCCCTTCACTGCCCATCTTACATTTTAGTTGCAAAGTCCTAGTCACATATATCATAAGGTCTGGACTGCAAGAAACCTTAAAGGTTGTCCATTGTACTATATAATCTTACATCTGTACCAGTCCATACACACACTACTGCAAGCCTAGTTTGGACCCTCCCAACCTCTCTCCTGAACTATTCCAATACCCTCTTAAGGACTGGTCTCCCTGTTACCAATATCTCCTCTCCAAACCATCCCTCACACAGCTGCCAAAATAACCTTCCTAATGTGCCCATATAACCAAATCATTCAACTGCTCAAGAATTTTCAATGACTTGCTTATTATTTTGCCCATAGAAGAAAACTTCATTTACCTGCCATTTAAAGATTCCACAATCTAGGTCCAATCTACTTTTCCAGCCCTGTTTGACCCTGCTTCTTTTTGCACACTGAACATTCCAGCCCAATTAGATTACTCAAGGGTCCTCCAGTTCTACCCCTTCCTCAAGGCCTGAAATCTTAGTTCATCTCCCTCTTTTGAGATCCTTCACTTCAAATGTTGCTTCCTCTACAAAGTTTTCTTTGATTTTTTTGAGGAGGATCCCTCACTCCTCATATTTATCGAGTACTTTGTCTAGATTTCTCCTGTGGCCTATCGCTCTCTACTTGGTTGCATGCGAACTTTGCACACCTTAAATATGAGCCATTGTTATTATTTTAAGAGGTAACATATAATAATGCACAGAGAACCTACACTGGTGTGAGGGAAGACCTGAGTTCAAGTCCTCGATAGGACTTGAACACATCCTGTCTGCATGATCCTGGGCAAATCATTTAACCTCTTGACTCCTCCAGGCAACTCTCTAAATTATTGAGAATGAAGAAGGGTTTCCTGGGGAGTTCTTGTCACAGCGAAATCTGGTCCCAAGCCAGTGATTACAATCCTCTCCCTCCCATCCCTCTCCCCATCACCTTTTAAGATCTTTTCATATTTGTATCCCCAGCCGCTTGGCAAGTTTCTTGCCCATGGCAGGTGCTTAATAAAATTTTGAGATAACTTGGTATGTAAGCCTTGGACTGACACCTACCAGATGTCATTAGGGAAGTCACAAGCTCTCTGAACAACAATGTGCTCAACTTGAAAATGAGGACAACTTATCTCCAGAATCTACCTTAGAATGTTGTCATGAGGATCAAATGATCACAATGTACACACTTAAAAGGGCTTGTACAAACAGCAACTTTTATTAGGGTTGAACTGTATTTTTTTTTTTAAAAACGTGGGGCATTCCCAGGGACATTGGTTCTACAAGTCTCAGGTAGAAGATGTCCCAAGTAGCCTTCATAAAATAGGAAAAGAGGGATTGGAGTAGAGGACATCAGGGCTTATCTGATGTTCTTTTTCCTTGTCTTCCTTATCCATTGTCCCTTTGCCTCTTCCAAATGAGCTTCCTCTGAAGGTGACACCAGCCAGATGTTGGAGGGAGGAATGAATGAATGAATGAATGAATGAAAAAGCATTTATTAGGTACTTATTAAGTTCCAAGCACGGTGCTAAATTCTGGGGGATACACACACTAAATAGACCCTCTAGGAGCTTGCATTCTGTGTGTGTGTATGTGTGTGTGTGTGTGTGTGTGTGTGTGTGTGTGTCTGTCTGTCTGTCTGTCTCCTTGTCTCTGTTTCCTTATCTCTCTGTCTCTCTCTGTCTCTGTGTTTGTGTCTGTCTATGTCTCTCTCCCTCTCTCTCTCTCCCTCTCTCTCTCTCTGTCAGGGAGAGGCAGAATCACACATGCAAGATGATGATGTATTTTGGTCTGGGAAGACAGGAATATTGAGCGGAGTGAGGCAATTTACTGACAACTCCTTTCCAGGCAAGATGACAACTTTGATTTGATCACTGTTCCTAGAACAAGAGGCGGAAAGTATCCCTCAAGTTAGCATGGATGGCTCTAGGGCATTGTGGTTAATTCTCACAAATAAGGAATTCCAGGCCCTGGGCTCTAATAGAGCTGATTAAATCAAGGGACAGGAAAATCTGAAGGAGCTTTAATTCCTAAAAAAAAAAAAAAAAAGTTCACATTGCAAAGGACACGGTTAATCCACATGACTCTTTTAAAGGCATCAGTGGCATAGTGTACTGGAGTCAGAAGACCTGATTTCATCCTAGGGAAGTCCCTTCAGTGATCTAGACCTCAGTTTCCTCTTTTTTTTAAATGAAAGGATTAGCCTAGATGACTTTTGAGATCTCTTACACCTCTGAATCTAGGATCCTATTCTTTGTGGCTTGTTGTACAAGAGTTCTGGAGGTAGGGAAAAGGGACTGACTTCTGAAGAACCTCTACCACTGTGAGAGCCACCCCAAGGCCCTCCTTGTAGAAGAGGACATATTCTGCCTCTTTTTCTATTTTGGCTTTTCTTCTCTTTCTCAATGCCTAACTCTGGTCAGTAGAGAGGGGATCCTTCAGAAGTGGCGGGTGGGAACTCATCAAGTCAATAGGGTTGGGAGAAAGCAAAGGGGGATTTATTTTCTCCAAATCTTCAATCTCTTTTTTAGGATCAAAAATGTAGAATTATAAGGGACCTTAGAGGTCACTTAGTCCAAACCTCTAATTTTACAGAAGAAAGTGAGACACAGAGACCTTGCTGGGCCACACAATCTAGGTCAGTGTCAGAGTCAAGATTTGAACCCTTGCCGTGTTCCTCAATTACAAAACTTCCCTTCCTGCCAATCCAACCCACGGTAAAGAAGGAAGGGCCTTTTACTAGTACAAGGTCAATGAGAGAAACACTTCACCTTGTCTGTGTTCCAAGAACCTTTCCATCCTAGGCAGCAAATTAACCCTGTAGCTGCTGTTTCATTAAGTCTTCACATAAACTGTATCAAAATAGTTCAACTTTTAAAGTCTGAGCATTAGGCTTAGAACTTTTCTACCAAACCCTTCGTCCTGAGCAATCCAGGATGAGCAGGGTCTAAACAGAGGATCTGGGCTTGGCTCTTTGCCCTACACTGCCCTGCCTTGTCATATAAAATGGAAAGTTTCCAGGGATCCAGATCTTCCCTTGTGATCCACCTGTGCTGCATTTATCTGAAGACAGAATTTGGAAAGTTTCTGTCTCCTTTTATATTGTATAGATTCCCCTACTCTGGTCTGCAGAGTTGCTACCCAACCTGCTCACTGACCAAAACCTGACCTTAAGGACCAGCCATTGCCTGACAGCCCAACAGGACAGCAGTTTGCAGATGTCTCTAGCCCACCAGGGATGGATATCTTAGGTTTTCTTTCCTCTCAGGACACCAAACAAAAGCCTCAGGTGGGTTTCCATGACAACCTTCATTGAAATCCAAACAGTTGGGTTTTTCAAAGGCTGTTTAACCTCTTCTACCACCTCATCCCAACAGTTATAGGATTTTGTTTTAAAGCTTAACCAAAAAAAGAGAAAAAAATAGTGAGGGTAGACTGGAAAACTAGACCAGAGCTTTCAAACATCCCAGACTTCTGGTGGTTTCCATTCATGGGGTGATAACACATCTTGAAACAGGATATTTAGAATTTGTTTGGTTTCACGTTTATCCGCACTAGCGTAAACAGTATTGGCTAAGAGCTCTGAAAACACTTAGACAGAGGAGATGGGGTAAAGCTGAGAGTTAAAAAGAAAAAAAAGGAAAATGTAATTGAAAACAGATAAGCTGCCTCCATTTTGCACCTTGTCTAATGCAGTCACAGTCGTGGTTTGCCAAAGAGCTCATTGCAAACTATAGCATCCTCAAATTCTGGGCACTCCTTGGTGCCTCTTCATCCAAAGTTTACTTATGCAAGCTTAGCTTGGTTTTTCCACAGATCCTCTGTCTGGTCTGCGGCCATCATCCCAAGAAAGAGCACCCAGGAGACTGAACTGGAGCTGGGGCAGGACGTACGTGTGATAAAAGTAGCTTCCAAAAGTGGACTCTGGAGGTCCCACCTGGCAACATGGAGCCAATCTGTGAGGATAAGGGATTGTTCAGTTCAGCGAGGACCTTAATAGAGGCCAATGATGCATTGGGGCCTGGGATACGGAGGGGCTATCCATGCCAAGATGACCAGATGCTGAAACCAGGAGGTAATAGAGGAGCCTTCTGAGGCCACGCATGGACTACTTGCTATGTGCTGCATCTCATTACACAGAAGACACACTCACAAAGCTGGCTCGAGCTCCAAGGAGAGCAATAAGAATGATGAAGGGGCCAGAGGGAGCGACTTATGAAAAGAGATTAAAAGAATTAAACATGTATAACTTGGCTAAGGGAAAAGCAAGAGGGAATTTGAAAACTCTAGAAGAATATAAACACAAGGAGGGAGAGAGAGAGAGATTGCTTTGACTGGTGTCTGGGGCATAGCTGGGAGTAATGAGATAGAAGAAAAGAAACCTTGATGACCTGTTAGGGAAAACTTCTGAATATTCCCAGGCATCAGAATTTTATGGAACATCTTGCTTTAGGGTAAATAAGGTCAAAATCAGCAAGGCAAGGGTAAACTGTGGTAGAATTATATTAATGATGGTAGGGATGGTTGGAGGAGGGAGGGAAAGTTTCTACTACTATAGTACTCTGTCAGATTAGAGACTGCAGATGGCAAACTCTCTATTACCTTCCCCTCTAATGTTCTCACCCCCTTGACCATAAATACTCTAGAAAACATCTACTACTTGAGAAAAATTCAGACTCTCCAAGGACTCCTATAGGATAACTGGGGAGTTCCTTGGTGAGGCACTCTAGATTGCCTTTTGAATTTTATCACTTTTTAATTTTATTTTATTATTTTTTTTTGCCCAGAATCAGCCAAAATTCAGTGGTTCCCTATTGCCTCACCAATAAAACAGAAACACCTCAGCATGGCACTTAAAGCCTTTTACAAGGTGGCTCAAGTCTCCCTTTCTAGTATTATATTGCAAATTATTCCCCTTCATACCAGCTAAACTGGCTTTACTTGCTCCTGTCCAATCATGTCCTGTTTTCTGCATCCTTTTCTCTGTCCTTGCCTTGCATAACCCCTCAAGGTTCTCTGGTCACATATGCCTCTTAAAATCTCTAGCTTCCTTCAAAGCTCAATTTAGATGGGGTAGAGCCTGGGTGGAGTTGTTAGATCTTCAAATGATCCCGTACATAATGAACTGTTTACACAACACTTCCGCATAGTAGAATATAAACTCCTCCAGGGTAGGGACAGTTTTTTGTTTTCTCCTTGAATTCCCAATCCTACAACAGTGCCTTGCTCAAAGTAGGAGGTTTATAGATGCTTGTTGTATTGAACTGGATCGAATTGAACTCTGTCTAGCTAAAATTTACCCATCTTTGAAGGTACAGCTCAAGTTTTACCTTCTCCTTAAAATCTCCCTCAGTCATTCAATTCACAATAACCTTTTCTTCCCTTGAATTGACATAATTAATCATGGATCATTAGATTTAGAGGCAACAAGATGGCATGTTGGAGAAGGAGCACTAGATTCAAAATCAGAATTATTTATATCAACTAATTAGCTGTGTGACTTTAGAATATTTTTTGAAGTGATGGTTTATGGGCATTTAGAAAGTGAAGAAATGAACCACGAAAAGTCAGTATTGCATTGTCAAGAAAGTCTTTTTTTTTTTTTGATGATCAAGGGAATGCTAGTGCACCTAGATTCAGCAAAGTATTTGACAAAGTCTCATAGATGAACTGTTTTCTGAGATTAGCAACTGAATCATATAATTTCATTTACACATTGGAGTTAGCCTAAGGTATTACATTATATTACACAATTTCTTGTGTAATTTCATCAATAAAAAAAAAAGCAAAACAAAACTGGCTAACAAAGCCTTCTTCCTTGGGCCCTCAGTTCCTAAGTAGTAAGAGTTCATCATGTCTTGGCATTTCTAGGCCCTAGTCCACCATGATACCAGGTATCTTTCAAATAAAATACCTTGATCCATTTGCTGTCTCCTGTCATCTCCTGCTTTCCTAGAAGGGACATGTCCTAATAGGAGTATTGCAAGGTCAAAGGGTATAGGAACTTTAATAACTCTTTGGGCATAATTCCAAATTGTTTACCAAAATGGTTGGATCCACTAACGATAAATTAATGTTTCAATTTTTCTACATCCTATCCAACATTTGTGACTTTCCTCTTCAATCATTTTAGTCAATCTGACAGATGTGAAATGATATCTCAAGGTTTTCATTTGAATTGCAGTAATAATTTAGAGCATTTTTTTCATATGACCATAAAATGTTTTGATTTCTTTATCTAAAAACTACTTGTTCATATCCTTTGACCATTTATCAATTGGGAGATGACTCATCTTCTTACAGATTTTACAAAGTTCTTTATATATTTTAGATAAGAAATCCTTATCTGAAAAACTGTCCATAAAATTTCACAATCCCCAATTTTCTTCTTTTCTTATGATCTTGGCTAAATTTGTTTTATTTCAACAAAACCTTTTTAGTTTAATGTGATTGAAATTGTCTATTTTACATCTCACACTGCTATCTTTTGTTTATTCACAAATTATTTGCCTATCCGTAAATCTGATAGGTAATATGTTCCATGTTCTTCAAATTGTCTTCTAATATTTCTGTCTATATCTAGTCATGTAGCTATTTTGATTGTATTGTAGTAAATAGTGTAAGATACTGGGCTGTGCCCAATTTCTGCCAGACTGCTTTTTAATTTTCCCAACAATTTTTGCCAAATAATGAATTCTTATCCCTAAAACTTCAGCCTCTACACTAGTTAGATACAAGGTTACTATTTATATTTGCTGCTGTAAATTGCATGTCTCCTCTGTTTCACTGATCTGTCTTTTGATTTCTCAGTCAATAGCAGATAGTTTTGATAATTACTACCTTATAATATAGTTTAAGATCTGGTACTGCTAAACCTCCTTACTTTACATTTTTTTATTCATGACATTTTGTTCTTCCAAATGAATTTTGTTATTATTTCTTCTAATTCAGTAAAATAATTATTTGGCAATTTCATTGGGATGGCACTGAATATATAAATTGGTTTAAGCCAAATTGTCATTTTTATTGGTCCTGCCTACCTATGAACAATTGATATTTTTTGAAGTACTTAAATCTGATTTAATTTTAGTTCTATTTCCAAAGATTATTAGAGAAAAGGAAAAAGGAAAACCTACATGTTCTAAAATATTTATAGCAGCTCTCTTTGTGGTAGCAAAGAAATAAAAATTGTAGGTATGCCCATAAATTGAAGAATGATTGAACAAGTTGTAGTATATGACTGTGATGGATACTATAGTGCTATAAGAAACAATTAGCAGGATGATTTCAGAAAAACCTGGGAAGACTTATGTGAACTGATACAAAGTGAAATGAACAGAAACAGGAGAATACTGTACATAGAAATGGCAGAACAACTTTGAGTGAATAATTCATTTTGACTATTATAAATATCCACATTAATCACAAAGGATACACGAAGGAAGATGATATCTGCATCTAGAGAAAGAGCTGATATATAGAAGTATATGTAGAATGATTTTACGTGTATGTGTGTGTGTTTGTGTCTGTGTAATAGTAGAGATCTCACGGTAGGGGGAGGGAGAGAAAAAAGAAAGTTGCATGTTATTATATATTGTAAAGAAATAGCAAGTTGTACACAATAGATTTGCAGTTTTGTGCACAATCATCTATAATGTTATGGAAATACTTCTTTTATTTCATAAATTAAAAATAATTTTTTAAAAAAAGGACATGTCTGAATGCAGATAAAAGCATACTATTTTCTCTTTTTTTTGTTCTTTCTTTTTCGTGCTTGTATACACAGTAATGTGGCCCAACTTCTCTGGAAAACAACTTGAAATTATGCTAGAAAAGTGACCCAATGAACTCACCACTGGACATTTACTTCACGAAGATTAAAAACAGAGATAAAAGTCCCATGTATAACATATTTAAAATACATGCACACACACACATAAATATATATGTATATATACATATATGTATATGTATTTATAGTGATACTTTTGTGGGAACAAGGACCTGGAAACAAAGTTAGGT
The DNA here is from genome assembly GCA_028658325.1 of Potorous gilbertii. Classification (NCBI taxonomy): domain Eukaryota; kingdom Metazoa; phylum Chordata; class Mammalia; order Diprotodontia; family Potoroidae; genus Potorous; species Potorous gilbertii. The sequence goes on from CM053773.1 coordinate 1,966,015, forward strand.
CCCATTGGTTAGGTAATGGTTGAACAAATCATGATATGTGAATGTAATTATTACACTCTAAAAGAAAAGCAAGTAGAAAATATTCAAAGAAATTTGGGAAGATTTATATGAACTGTTACAAAGAGAAGAAAAAGATTCACAATGACCTCAGTAAGGTGAAGGAGTTTATTAATGTAAAGGGATTTTACATTAAATTAATGTAAAGGAACATTGCATTTATATTGCATTGATCTGAAGGAATATTTATATTTATTACCTTAACATAAAGCAACATTAATATTTCTCATTACTAATAACATTATCATTAGCACAGTAAATAGAGTACCAGCCCTGGGATCAGGAAGACTCGTCTTTGCCTGTTCAAATCTGGCCTCAGATACTTGCTATGTGACTCTAGGCAAATAATTTAACCTCGTTTGCCTCCATTTCCTCATCTGTAAAAAGATTTGGAGAAGGAGATGGCAAACCGCTCCAGTGTCTCTGCCAGGAAACCTCCACATGGGGTCACGAAGAGTGGGACATGACTGAAAAATGACGGCACCATAACAAAAAATATTATATGTTATATTGAGTATTGTAATAAATGATTACAATACCTGTCTCCCACCACTTCTCTATGAAGAAGAGAGACTATGTTTTATCATTGGTATTTGAAGTCAAAATCTTGACCAATGATAAATGCAACCTCTCTCATCTTGGTAAAGAAGTAGTAAAAGACAGGTAATGAGTGTGTTATGCTCTATCAGACACGGTTAATTATTCCCTTCTTCTGCTTAATTGTTGTTAATTATTTTTTTTACAAAACTATTTTGGGTTTGGAAGTGACATCAATGTAAAAGAAAGCCTCAATAAAATATTTTTCTAAACTTATTAATTTACTTGTTTTCAGTTTTCAACAGTCACTTCCATAAATTCCAAATTTTCTCGCCCTCCCTCCACCTTCCCTCCTCAAGATGACATGCAATCTTATACGGGTTCTATACATACATTCCTGTTAAACACATTTTCACATTAGTCATGTTGCATAGAAGAATTAAAACGAATGCGAGAAACCATGAGAAATACAAAATGAAATACAACAAAAGAGAAAATAGTTGCTTCATTCTGTGTTCAGCCTCCATAGTTCTTCCTCTGGATGTGGGTGGCATTTTGCATCATGAGAATTAACAGGTATTAACAATTGAGAGGACAAGATGAATAAATCGCTCTTAATGTATAGACCTGGCATGACTAATTGGAGATCAACTGTTTGTCAAAAAAATATATCAAAGATGGAACAGAAACTCAGAAATTTCACGGAATGACAGAATCTCAGAACTGGAAAACACTATGGAGACCACATAGACCAGCACTTTTAAAACTATGGGTCGTGAAAAATTTGGCAACAGTAAGAGGTTTCTAAACAAACCTAAATGACTGAAAGGGAATTCAAAATCAAACAAGCAATGAATCCGAAGTGTTGTCTGGCAGCACTTGCCCACCCTGTATCACTCAACTTCACTGTTCTTGGTTCTGAATACCAAGTGTGCACATTTTGCACTGTGCATGCCCTCAGGCCACACAACACCAAGGACAAAAGGTTTAGGAAGCCCTAATCTAGACAGTCTGACCTATACCGCAATAAGAATACTTTCCATGCTGTACCTGACAAGGATCATCCTGCCTAAAAAATTCTCATTGCCTGGAACTCTTTGTGCAGTATTTGCCACAGCTTACCAACTAGATGGTAGACTCCTTGAGGAGAGGTGCCATGCTTTGTTTATAGAATAACAGCCTTAGAGTTGGAAGGAACCTTCAAGATGATCTAATGTGACAGCCTAATTTTTCAGAGAGTAGAAATGACTTGCCCAGGGTTACCCAGCTAATGAATGGCAGAGCAAGAACTAGACCAAGAGTTGTGCTGGAACCAGGAAAACTGATTGTTACGTTATCCATGTGAGTATTTATAGCTTGAAAATTGGCAAACACTACACATCACAGCTTGATTTATTGTTTCTTTGACTGTCTAGATTTAAGAATGAGGAAAGTGTCAAAAATACAGATTAAACTTAAAAGTGTGTCATGGAACATTCATTTTTCCCTACTTGTTGAACATTTACCAGCTTACTCCTAACTAGTTCCCTTTCCTTCTCTCCCCTTGCCAAGGTAACTTTATCCTGTGTAAAATAATTGAGTTGTTATTAAGTTCTCCTTTCCATCAAGCCTAAATTTGACTCTGACAACTCCATCCATTCCTTTTAGCTCTTCTCTTTGAGACACCTAGGTGGTGTAGTAGATAAAGTGCTGGTCCTGGAGTCAGGAAGAGCTGCATTCAAATCCTGCCTTAGACTGTTACTAGCTATATGACCCTGGACAAGTCACTTAACTTCTCTCAGCTTCAATTTCCTCATCAATAAAATAGAAATAATAATGCACCTACCTCATAGATTGTTGTGAGAATCAGATAACGTGCAAATGTTAAAGGGCTATAGAGTAACAAAAAAGAAATTTATATGCTAACTTCATTTATTTATTTATTTAAGAGGAATATCAAGTTACACATAATAGACTTACAGTTTCATGTACAATTTTTTTTATATAATTCTGTGTTATGGAAATGCTTGTTTTAGTCCACAAATTAAAAATAAAATAACTAAATGTTTAAACGAGGCTGTAGATAATTGCTAGTTATTGTTATTACAAACAAAACAAATTAAATAATCTCCCATTACCATTCCTTTGCTTGTTCTTCCCCTCATGCTTAGAATAAACTTTTAACTGATTTTTTAATTTTTCAAGTAATAATTTTTTTAAATGAATCCATCCTTCCTACTACCTCTTTTCATAATGTTCAAATTAAAACACATATACACACATTCCTCAATACATATCTACATAGTCCAGCAAAATATAATTGTTTCATTAGTCACATCCAAAAAATGTATGTCTCCTATCAGATATTTCATTTCAGAACCTCCCTATCAGGAGGCTAAGTATCACGATTGTCTTCATTCTTTGGGACTCATAGTTTATCACTGCATTGATTGGCATTCAAAGTTTTTCAAAGTTGTTTTTCCCTTTAATGTTGGTTTTGTTGTTTAAGTCATGCCTCTAGTTTTACTCACTTAGATTTTAATCAGGTTATAAGGATCTCCCCAGGTTCCTCTGAAATTTTGGAATTCATCATTCCATATGGCTAAATAATACTCTATCACATTCATATATCATAATTAGTTTAGTCACACCTCAGTAGGACAACCCTTAATTTTCAAATTGGTTGCCACAAAAAGAGCTGCTATAGATATTTTTGTACATATGGAACTTTTTCCTCCTTTGATTTTTTTAAGGTATAGACTTAAACTAGTATAGCTGAGTCAAAAGGTATGTACAGTTCAGTAGCTTTCTGGGCATAGTACCAAATTGCTTTCCAAAAAAGTCCCAACAATTCACAACTACACCAACAGGGAAATAGTGTGCCTTTTTTCCCATAAGTCCTCCAACATTTGTAATTTTCCTCATGTGTCATCTCTACAGTACAATAGGTGTACTTTAAAGATGCTTTGATTTTCATTTCTACAGTTATTAGTCATTTAGAGCACTTTTTTCATGTTTCTTGATAGTTGATTTCTTCCTTTGAAAAATGTCCATTTATTTTCTTTGACTATTTGCCTGGGAATGGCTCTTAGTTTTAAATTTTTTCAATCAGTTCCTTACATATCTTGGAAACAAGATCTTTATCAGAAAAACTTGTAGCAAAATTTTTTTTTCCCCAGTTACCTATTTCCATTCTAATTTTTATTATATTAGATTTGTTTGTGCAAAACCTTTTAAACTTTTATATAATCAAAATTATCCACTTTCTCTTATATGATTTCTCTCAATTTCTTGTTTAGTCATAAACTCCTCCAATATCTATTGATCTGAAGGGTAATTCTTCCTTGCTCCTCTCATTTATCATGCGACTTTTTATATCTGTCATGAAATCATTTGGAGCTTACCTTTGTATAGAGTATGAGGGGTTGGCCAAAACCTAATGTCTGACAGATTGCTATCCCGTTTTCCCAGT
>CM053773.1:1970559-1987960 GCA_028658325.1 Potorous gilbertii
TTTAAAAGCTTTTGTATAAACAAAATGAATAGAGCAAGTATTAAAAGGGAAATATAATTTCAGCCAACTCCTTTTAGTTCTCATTTCCAAGTTATATAAGGAATTGATCCAAATTTATAGGAATAAGAGCAATTTGCAAGTTGATTGATAGTCAAAGATTTGGGCAGGCAGTGCTAAAGAGAAGAAATCCAAGTTCTCTATAGCTGTATGAAAAAATGCTCCAAATCACTAATAATTAGACAACCGCAAACTAAAGCAGTTCTGAGGTTCCAAATGGGCAAAAACTGGCCAAAAAAAGAGGAAGTGGCAAATCTTGAATGAGCTTCAGGAAAACAGCTTCATTTATATGTAGTTGATGGAATTGTGAACTATTCCAAACATTCTGGAAAGTAATTGGAGCTATGCCACACCAAATCACTAAACTGTGTATACCTCAGAGATATATACATATATATATATATGTATATATATTCAATAACACTACCACTAGCTCTATATCCACATATGATAGTTACAAGCATTTATTAAGTGCCTACCATATATCAGGCACTGTCCTAAGTCCTTTAAAAATATCTCATTTTATCTTCTCAACAATCCAGGAAGTACAAATGAGGAAACTTAGGCAGATGGCAGTTAAGTGACTTGTCCAGGGTTATATAGCTTATAATTATCTGACTTTGGATTTCAACTAACTTGGACCTGACTCCAAGTCCAATGCTTTATCCACTGGGCCACCTACTTGTCCCCTTACTCAAAAATATCAGAGAAAGGGGAAAAAGATCAAAATGTACAAAAATATTCATATTGGATCTTTTTTGATAGTGAAGCAATGGAAAATAAAAGAGTATCCATCATCTGGGCAATGACTGAACAAATTTATGGCACATTAATGAAATACTATTATGCTATAGGAAATGATGAAAGAACATTTTCAGAGAAACCTGGGAAGATTTGTATGAACTGATGCAGAGGGAAGTAAACAAAACTGGGAGGACAATTTATACAACACCATTGTAATGGCAAAATCTTTGTATGATTTAAGAACTCTTACCACCACAATGACCAATCCCAATTCTAGGGAATTGATGACAATACATACTATCTACTTCTTGACAGAGTGGTGATGGGCTCAGGATACAGATTAAGACTTAAGACATTCAACATGGTAGGAGTAGACATTCACTTTGTATATTTTCAGGGTTTTTGTTTTTCTTTTTCAATAGGGGTAGGGGGAAAGAAAAGAAAATTCAATTCAGTTCAATAAATTTGTATTAAGCAATTCACTATGTGTCAGGCTCTGCGCTAATTGGTAGGGAAACAAAAAGAGACAAAAGACAGTCTTTGACCTCAAGGAGCTTACAATCTAATATGCAAACCAATATACAAAAATAAATGATTGGTTGTTGTTCTTTCAGAGAGGATCCAAATGACATTACCATGAGTAAGTGACTTTTCAGTGTGTTTTACTGTGGCTGATCAGATCAATATGAGGTCAGAATGCGCTACCACAGATTGGGCACAGATAGTCCATGTAAATATTTGGGGTGCCTACTCCAAATTTGTGCATCTTACATTTACTTTGTGCTGTCTCAATTCTGCTTTGTTTATAGAGCACAGCACCTTTTCTGATGTGGGCATGCCATGCTGAGTAGTCCTGTGCCAGTGTCTCTCATGTCCCACAATCAAATTCAAAGTTCTTGAGAGTGTCCTTGTTTCACTTATTCTGACCACCATGTGATCAGAAGATCACATCAGAAGATGGGGCAGGCATCCCATGTAAGTCATCCATAAAATAGTTTTTTTGGCAAGTGTACATTTTGGTTGTTGACCTTGATGCTGTGTTCATTGTCATTGAAAGCATTTAACAACATGGACGAAAACATCATGCTGAAAAGCATGGGAGCAAGCACACAGCCCTGTTTTACTCCACTGATGACTGGGAAGGCACGAGAGCACTGGCCACTATCCAGAACCCAGGCAAACATACCATCATGGAACTGACATACAATATTGATGAACTTCTCTGGGCAATCAAATTTTGACGTAATTTTCCATAAGCCCTCATGACTAACAGTGTCAAAGACCTTGGTCAGATTTACAAACAGGATAAATAAGAAATAATTAAATGAGGGAAAGCAATGGAATTGAGGGATTGTTCTATAAAAATAAAAACTTAAAAATAACCTCTAGGATTCAAATTTATTTGCAACATTTTACAGAGAAAGATAGAAAAAGAGCATAAGAATTTATGTCAGAATGATGAATGGCAAAGTGGAAGATGACTGTTAAAACTTTCCATGTGAACCAATTAAGTCAGAATATGCCAATAAATTTATAGATAAAACTAGAAGGAGTGCAACAAACAGATGGAAAACAAAATAAATATCTCAACATTAAAATAACAAATATTTTTATTGTTGATAACAGTGGTACCAACACATTTGTGATTTTTCATATCCCTCATTCCCTCATTATTATATTATATATATGAGGAAATTATATGAGGAAATATTATATGAGGAAATGCCAATGGTACTAAATAAACTGGGCTTTTGGCCTTCTCATCATAGTGATTGCTTTACATCTACTAAACTTCTGTAGGAAAACATATTCTTCCATGGAAACCTCTTTTTCTTCCATTTCCCAGTTTTTTGGATGTTAACAGCTGACTTTAATAGATCAATTTGTAACTATTTTAATTGTATGTTATATCTTCTCATTTTTATTCTTTCTTCCAATTTTTTAATATAGACCTTCACTGTAAGTCAATGGTTTTATTGTATATAGAAAACTCCAATTCAGACATGACTCCTACATCAGTAACCAGTTATTGTTTGCCTTTTAAGTAGTCTATATCAACTTTTTGTAATGTAATGGCTAATTTTATGGACTGTTATTGTTAATTTAACCCTTGGTTAATTCAAATTTAATCAGAAAATTTTCACTTCAACCTTTGTTAAAAATCTTTTTGAAAATGTATTTGGTTCCATTCCCCAATGGAAAGGGGATCAAAGGATATGAACAAACAGTTCTCAAAAGAAAAATTGCCAACTATTAGCAATCACAGAAAACACTAGTAATAAGAGAAATACAATCAAAACAATCCTGAGGTTTTACCTCACACCCTGAACATTAGCAAAGATAGCAAAAGATGAGAATAGCCAATGTCGGAAGGGCTGTGGGAAGATAGGCACAACAACGTATTGTTGGCAGATGTGTGAATCAGTACATAAAATGGAATTAGGAATTAATCAAATAAAGTGACTCAAATATTTTCTTTGAACCAGAACTCTATTATTAAATTTAATACCTGAAAGAACCCATTGATAAGAAAGTCCCAATGCACAAAATATTTACATTGGCGTTTTTGCAATTCATAAAATTGATAATGAAAACATTTAACTAATAAAGAAAACTGAGTTAATTTTCAAAAAAGAATGAAATAGGTAAATCATTATCTAATTTGATTAGAAAAAGAAAGATGAAAACCAAATTCCTAGTATCAGGAGTGGAAAAAAGCAGAGAATTCACAAAAACATTAGGAAATAAAGGATACTATTAGAAACTATTTGACTCAGTCATGTCAATAAAACTGACATTTTAAATAAAGTGAATATTTACAAAAATATAAAATACCCATATGAACAGAAAAAAGGAGGATTTAGATAACCCAATCCAAGAAAAAAAAATCAAACAAAGCAAAAATGAGAACACAAGGGCAAAAACTCCAGGACCAGATGGATAGAAGGGAATTCAATCATACAAAGAAAAATTCCAAATACTACACTGCTTGCAAAAGTAGCAAGGGAAGGGATCCTGTAAAAATTTTTTCATGGAATTAATAAGATCTTTTTACCTAATTCAGGGAGAACCAAAATAGAGAAAGAAAATTCTAGACCGATATTTCTAATGAACATTGATGTAGACATTTTAAAGAAAATATTAGAACCAAGCTATGTCACATGTCACATGTCACAAAGATTATACACCATGGTCAGGTTGAATTTACACAGGGATGCAGAGTTGGTTAAACAGTAAGCAAACTACAAACATAATTGAGCATGACAAGAACAATGAAGACTTTTCATTTATAGCAGTAGATGCAAAAAAAAGCTTCTGATAAAATATGATACCTATTCCCATTTAAAACATAGGGATAAATGAACCTTTTCCTTAAAATAGTCAATAGTATATATCTAAAATCCAGAATAAACAGTAAGTGTGTGTGGGGGAGGTTGGGGGGATGCATACAAAAACAAAGTCCTTTCTGACAACAGAGTTAAAGAAAAGTTGTCCGTTGTCACCATTACTTTTTGATAGAGTCCTAGAAATACTACCTGCAACAATACGTTAGGAAAAAGAAATTAAAAGAATAAGCACAGGCCAAAAATAAATATTTATCACTTTTTAGATGGTATGATGGTGTACTTGGAGAACCACAGAGAATTCGCTAGAAATTTAAATAAACAATTAATAACCTCTGTGAAGTTTTAGGATATATAGTTCTTTGATTTTGAAGAAGACCAATGAAATCTTGAAGATGGAATCAGGTTACAGTGTGTCCAGCTGTAGCTTATTGGTCCAATGTGACTTTGGAAGGCACTACCACAGATGAGTACAAGTAGTCCTTAAGAATGTTTAGGGAGGAAGTAGCCCTGGATTTGCACAGCTCACTTTTCCTTTGTGCTTCAATGAGAATCTCTTTTGTTCATGAAGTACAGCACCTTCTTTGAGGCTGGGTGGTCTTGTGACAACCTTCCCCACGTCTCACAGTCAATACTAAAGTTCTTGAGAGAGACCTTGAGAGTGTCCTTATCCTAACACTTCTCTTGTAGGAGTTCTCTGTAAAATAGTCTTTTGGGTAAGTGGGCATTTGACATTTTGGCAATATAGTCAGCCCATCAGAGTTGCACACTTTGCAACAGAGTTTGAATGTCCAGCAGTTCAGCTCTAGAGAAAACCTCAGCATCCTCCACCTTAGCCTTGCCATGTTATCTTCAAGCTCTTCCTGAGACAATTCAAGTGGAAGTGCTTTAGTTTTCTGGCACATCACCAATAGACTGTGCAGGTTTCATAGGCATTTAAAGTGCAGTCAAAACAATGGCTCTGTAGGCCTTCAGTTTGGTATGTAACCTGATACCTCTTCTCTCTCATACGTTCTTTCAAAACCTCCCTGCCAATTAGTTCTGGCAATATATGCATCAACCTCATCATCTATGTATATGTTAATCACAAGCATTCTTATATATTACCAAACTAATAGGAATATTTGGGCATGGTGATATGCATACCTGTAATTCTTGTTACTGGAAGAGGCTTAGGATGATGGATCACTTGAGATCAGGAATTCTGCTGTAGGCTAAGTGAATTCGGTGTTTGCACTAAGTCTGGCACGAATATGGTGAGGATTCAAGTAGGGGGCTGCTGAGCTGCCTAAGGAGTGAACTGGTCGAAGTCAGGAAAGGAGTTAGTCAAAATTCCTATGCTTCATACCAATCAAAATACCGAAAAAATATTTTACAGAGCCAGAAAAAAATCACAACAGAATTCAACTGGAAGAATATCAAGGGAATTAGTGAAAAAAAGTGCAAGGGAAACTGATCTAGCCATACTAGATCTCAAATTATACTATAAAGTGATAATCAGCAAAACTATCTGGCTTGATTAGATGCACAAGATATAGTAGTAAATGACTATTGTAACCTACTCTTTGATAAACTCAAAGACTTCAGCTTCTGGGATCAGAACTCACTATCTGAAAAAAATTGCTGGGAAAACTGGAAAATAGTATGACTGAAACTAGGTATAGAGCAACATCTTACACTGCATAAAAGACAATATCAAAATGGGTTCATGATTTAGACAAAATAAGTGATACCATAAGTAAATTAAGAAAGCAAGGAATAGTTTACCTGTCAGATCTAAGAAGAAGGGAAGAATTTATGACCAACAACAGATAGAGATTGATTAAATTCAATTAAAAAGTTTTCCCATAAACAAAACCAATGGAACCAAGATTAGAAGGAAAGAAGAAAGCCAGGAAACAAACTTTAAGGGAAGTGTCTCTGAAAAAGGCCTCATTTCTCAGGTATATAGAGAACTGAGTCAAATTTATATGAAGACAAGTCATTTCCCAAATGACAAATGGTCAAAATATATGAACAGGTAGTTTTCAGATGAAGAAATCAGTCATCTATAGTCATATGAAGAAATTTTTTAAATTACTTTTGATTAGAGAAATGCAAATTAAAACAATTCTGAGACTCTACCCCACACCTATCAGATTGACTAATATGACAGGAAAGGAAAATGATAGATATTGGAGAGAATGTGGGAAAATTGGGACACTAACACATTGTTGGTGGAGTTGTGACCTGATCCAATCACTCTGGGGAGCAATTTGGAACTATGCCCAGAGTTCAACCAAACCATGAGCCAATAATACCACTATTAGGTCTGTATCCCAAAGAGATCATAAAAAAGGGAAAAGGACCCACATGCACAAAAATGCAACTCTTTATGGCATAATAAATTTGGAAATTGAGGGGATGCCCATCAATTGGGGAATGGCTAAATAAGATATGGTATATGAATGCAATGGAATACTATTGTGAAATAAATGTGTGTAGGCACATTTCAGAAAAACTTGGACTTACGTGAGCCGATGCAAAGAGAAATAAGCAGAACCAGGAGAATCCTACCCTAACAGAACATTGTGTGATGATCAACTATGGACTTAGCTGTTCTCAGCAACACAATGATTCAAAGGACTCATGATAGAAAATGCTGTCCATATCCTGGAAAAGAACTGATGGACTCTGAATGTAGATCTAAGCATACTATTTTCACTTTTTTGTGTGTTTTTTTTGTTTTGGTCTGTTTGTTTTTTGGAAATATGATTTGCATGATTATATACATATAACCTATATCACATTACTTACTGTTTTAGGAAGAGGGAAAGAGAGGGAGGGAAAAAATTTGGAATTCAAAAATTGTTTTAATGACTTTTAAAAATTGTATTTACATACATATAATTGGAAAAATAAAATTATACATATGCATATATATAATGTATATATAAACTTCTGTGCTGATTGACAGTGGGATCAGACCTGTGAGTGGCTGGTACACTTCCAGATTTAGAAGAGATTAAGTATCAAAAAAAAGAAAGAAAGAAAGAAAGAAAAAGAGAAGAAAAGAAAAAATTGGAAGAGAAGAAAGAGAAAATTCATTTAAAATAACAATTGAAGGTACAAAATATTTGGTAGTAAAACAGTCTTTACAAAAATAAGGACAGACCTAAAAGCCTGGAGAAATATTAATTGCTCAAGGGTAGGCTATGCCAATTTAATGAAAATGACAATACTACCTAAATTAATATACTCATTTAGTCCCATATTACTTTATGTAACTAGAAAAGAATAATAACAAAATTCACATGGAAGAATAAAAGGTCAAGAATCTCAAGGGAAATAATAAGAAAAAGTGGGAAGGGGGCCTATTAGTACCAGATCTCACACTATACTACAAAACAGTCATGATCCAAAATGATTTGTTACTGGTTTAAAAATAGAAAGGTTGGTCAGTGGAATAGTTTAGGTATATAACATACCACAGTATGTTATATAGCCTCATGTTCAATAAAACCATGAAACTTCAGATATTGGGGTAAGGACTTACTATTTGACAAAAACTGCCAGAAAAAACAGTCTACAGTCTGGTACAAATTAGGTCTAGAAAATCACCTGACACTATATTTACTAATATAAACCCTGAATGGATACATACCTTAGATCTAAAAGGTCACATATTGACCAAACAAGGATAGAGTGGATCATATTAAGTACCTGCTGTGTGTCAGACACTATGTTAAGTGCTTTACAAATATTGACTCATTTGATCCCCATCACAACACTGGGAAGTAGAATTATTGCTTCTTCTATAAATGTCTTTTAAAAATCTAAGTTGGTAGTGAGATCTTTGTGCTTACAGACTAGTACATTAATATAATTTCCATTTTTCCAATTCATAGGAATTATCTCATTTTGTATCTTCAGAATTTCATTCTTGAGAACACCTCATCTCTCTTGGAGTCGGTTCCCTTGCAGAATTTTTATCCATTTATGGTGGGAGCAAGATCATAATCCCTTTTCTCTTATGCCAGTTAGGCTAATTTTTCCTTAAAATATATTGAAATTTTAGACAATTTAAAATAAGTAGACAGTGTAAGGTTGGAATATTGCCTTGATGTAAGAAATGATTATTTGATAGACTTAAAAAATATGGAAAGATTTGGACTTATGAAGGAAGATGTTATCCACCCTCAGAGAAATAGAGGATGAACAATTATAGTATGATCTTATGCAGATACATATGAATGTGTATGTCTATATATGAGTGAGATTATAGATATCTAAGTATATGTATGTGTATGTAAGTATTTATATGTGTATATATGTATATAATGTTTGTATGTATGTTTGTGCATACCTAAAACATTTCCAAAGGATTCATGATGCAAAATGCCATCCACATCCAGAATAAGAACTATGGAGTCAGAACACAGAATGAAACAGACAGTTTTCTCTTTTGTTACGTTTAGTTGTTTTGCTTTGTTTTTCTCATGGTTTCTCCCATTGATTAGACCTTGGCCTAAAAGGGTCAAGGTCTTCCAGTGTATCTTTGTATCCAATGTAACTTTGCCCTCTCATTTTACCTATCTGTTTATGTATATCTTCAGTAAGATATATTCTTGCATAGCCATATTTCAGTTATGAGTCTAATCCTTCCAAGTTTTAGGGGTAACAAAGAAGTCAAATTTATATCTTTACATTAGAATTTATAGTTCATTCTCCTTGTTACCCATATTTTCTGTGATTGTGTATTGATATCTAAGGCCCTGTTTTATCACCATCTTTTTTTCTCAAATTTTGTCACCTTTGAACCTCTAGATGTCTCAACTGCTGGTCTTCTTGCTATAATATTTTTTTTTTACTTTCTAACTTGGTGGGCATGAATAGGAAGTCTTCTATTTCACTGTTAAAAAAGACTCATATTAATACTGTATCCTGAATTTTTAAGCTCATGTCTGCCAGAAATAATTTCATTTAATTTAGCATTAATCTAGTAGTCAAGTATTTCTACTTTTGGGAGAGATGCCCAAATGGGCATTGTTCCTCATATCCTGAGACAGGACTCGGCCTCAAGATGATTTCGAATCAATGGGGCTCCTACCAGAGATAAATGCTGAGTATCTAACTCAAGAGGAGACTGCCCTTTGGTAGGCCAATCTCTTGATTGTTTCTGGTATTGAGAACACAATGGTCTCATCTATAGGAGAGTTAAATTTCGTTATAGTCCTTAATCCCTTTTCTCTAAGAAGCATTTTTGTCCTCTCCCATTCCCCCATCTTTCCAAGGGGCTTTTCCCCAGGAGTTTGGAAAGAATTTTACATAAAAACATTATTTCTTAATATTTTCACTTTTACTAAAAGGTTTTTAATATATACCCATATCACCAAATCTCAGTGATACCTAAGAAATGGAATTTCCTTTCTTGATGCCTTAGGGTTTCCAGTTCACCTTGTTCATTACCCATATTTATACATTTGCATATGGACCCCAGAGATGAGGGGTTTTCTTGACAATCTTCTTCTTGGATTTGTCTTCTGTGAATTACTAGTCCTCTCTACTGATATTCTTCCTTGTGCGTTATACCTGTTGCTCTCTGTACAGATGCTTTAGCAGATATTTGTAATCAGTTTTCTCTCCATCCCTCCATTTTAACTTTAAAGTATTCTTCAAGAAACTCACAAAACTTAAGGCAAATGTATTTTTATTGATACTAGTTAGGTGTACCATATCCTTGGTCAATAGTTATTGTTCAGAAATACCCATGGCATTACCAAAGAGTCTCTTCTTAACCTGCTGCTCTCTTTTTAAAGTTACTTTATCTTCTGAAATGCCTGTCTTTGATCAGTATCCATGATGAAAACATTCTTTGTGTTTCAGAGGTATTAATACTTTATCATTTCTTCTGGTAGTATTATTTGTCCCAACATTAATCACTAGGATGGGTAATAATCTACAACTCTGACAAATCTTGGCAGACTTCCCATCACATTCTGGGTACATATCCTAGGAAGACAACAAGGCATCTCTAATACTAATTTTTAAGTCAAGAAATGACTGCCTTTGCTAATCCTCAACATGTGGTTATCAAACGTTGTTGCTTACCTCCTTTACCTCTGACCATTACTGTTGCCCTCTATGGATTCATATTAGTATTCCTCAGAACATGAAAAGTTGTTTTCTGCTCTGAGGATCTAGTTTCACCCTCCATAAATGTTAACCTAGGGTCCATGGACCCCTTTGAGATCTGTGGATACCTTCCAAGGGTTCCATGATCCCAAATGGGAAAATTTCATCTTTATTGTCTTTTGGCATTCTTTGTAATCCAATGTATTTTATTTTACGCATTAATATGAGAAAGGAGCCCATCAGTTTCACCAGAAAGGGTTTTGTGTGCATGACATCAAAAAGGTTAAGAACCCTTGTTCTACAGAAAGTCATATAGATCCAGGCATCCATTTCCTTTCTTGTCTTTCATCCTTCTATTTTCCAACCTCTGAAAGTCACTGCCTCTTCAGATTCTTTTGCCTTAGTTCCTCTTTGAAGCACTTTTTCTGCTCTTCTAAGGAACATTAATCAAGCCAATCATGTGCCTACTATGTGCTAGGCACTATGCTAAGCCTTGGGGATACACAGAAAGGGAAAAAAAATAGTCCTTGTTGTCAAGAAGCTCATGGTCAAGTGGGGAGACAACACGTAGACAGCCATGCACCAAAGAAATAAAAATACAAATATGGACAGGACAAACTAGACATGATCATAGTGGGAAGTTACACTACCTTCTCCCTGATAAGAGGGAGAGATGTGTTCTTCCTTATGTTTTGTTCTTTTCCTCTGTTAGGATCTGACTTAGTGCACATGCAGTTATTACTTGTCTCTGACAGAAACACAAATGTAGCAACTCTCTACAAGTTGCTGCAAAATTCCCATCAACCTCCATATGGACTTGGAGCCAGGACTACAAATTCTTTGTTTTTCTTTTTGGTAGTTTTAGAGGCACTCATGTAGCAAAATCCACTGTAAAACATCATGTTTGCCCTGCCTGTTTGCTTCACTGGGAGCTTGGTCATTGGTGGGGTTTCTGGATGAAGATTTTAAAATTTCTACAAGGCTTCTTACCTCCTCCCATAAATGAAGCAAGCTTTCTCAGCTGCCTTTGATTAACAAACTTCTGCTAAATATACAGTGCAAGGAGAAGTTGCCTTCAGCAGTTATTAAAGAGAAGATCCCAAGCACAGTCCAATTGCTAGCCTTTTGACCCTCTTCTCTCTCTTTTCTGTTCTGGTGGTTCCAGTACTACCTTCCATTTCTCTGAGTAAACTGCCAAGGCTACTTCTGGGTATTTGACTCCTATTCTGAACCTAAATGGGGACCTGTAAGCTAGTGTGACTGCTCAGTCTTGGAGTTAAACTAGAGTTCCATTTCCAGGCATTCTATTTTTTTGAGGGATATTTATAAGATGATGTGCTAGGTGGCACATTTTGAACTGATTTGTAGTTTAAGAGACTGAGTTTAAATCCTGCCTCAGAGAGGATTACTTAATAGCAGTGTGACTTTGGACACTGACAGAGGGACATGCGATGAATGTCTTTGGATAGAAGGCCTGAAGTCCAAAGCTCTGCAAAGCTGACACCTGATACAGTGCTGTGCAGTTGAAACAGTTCTGAATGTGGAGTTAGGGATCTGGATTCAAACCCCAGTTCTGTTTCTTATTCCTTATGTAAATTTCAACAAGTCACTTTACTTCTTGGGACCTGAGTTACCATATGCATTTCAAAAATGGAGTTGGACTAGGTGACTTCTCAGGTCCCTTTTTGTTCTAAATCTAGGGACCTATGAATGACTTTGGAACTAAAGCAAACAATGTCTGATTTGGCCAGGTAAGAAGCAAGAACCTATAACTTGTGAACTTGATCTAGATGTTTACAAAAACAAACATAAATAGAGAGAAAACATTCAAGTAAAAAATAAATATGAAGATGAAGATTCCCTTCACCTCACACCCTAAGTACCAATGGATTAAAGAAAAATGACAAGAACATAAAAAAATCAGTGGGCTCAAGAAAAAAGACAAGAACATGGGGAGGGGGAAACTGAGTGTTCAGTTGGATTTATCTATAAAAAGGTGAGATCATTGTAGAAAAAAACAAGTCTACTAGTCCCTAAAAGTACAATCCAATCCTACCCACCCTCATCAATTTTATACCCAGGTACGAGAAAGAATGAAAGTTGGAGAGACAGGGTGTTAAACAGTGCCAGAGTCTATTAATAGTAGCTCTGACTACAAAGTCAAGGACAGTCTTTCTGTGCATGCAATGAGGCAGGGCTGTAGGTCACATATCAGTCTTGAACTTCACTCACACATGAATTATGCCTTCTTCAAATACCAAATCCAGCACCAGGCCAGGTACACACAACGGTTATTGTGTTCCTCTCCATCGTCTGCCACACACTTGATGACAGTAAACACAATGCCAGATGGTATTCTTTTTATATGAATAACAGCAAATAATATTACAGAGCTAAACACAAACCCCCATAGAATCATATATTGGTCAATTAAATTTTAACACTTTTTTTTCTTTTTGCTAGCCAGACATCTAAATATTTACCAGCCAGCTCAGTCAAATCCCTTAGGCATCCAGAGACTGTGTACCACTCCTTGTTGGCCAGTCTAATCTTCCTATTGAGCAACATAAAGACTGGAACTAAAGGAACTTCTTGAAACCATTTTAAACAGATAAGTGACTGTTCTATTTGGACTGACCTCCAGGGAGTGAGCTGCCCCAGTCATGCCATCTCTCTACAGTTACATCCAGTTCTAAAACTCTCTGATTTCCATTCAGGATCAACCCCCATATTTGAAAATTATTACTTCCTTTGAAACTTAATCTCTCCTGTAGCAGTCTAAACTCATTTCCTCTTCTTTTGCTTCCAGTGTGAATGAGAACAGCTGTTTATTAACTTCTGTAATACTTTAGTTCCAGATTGAAGACAAAAGAATACAGATGACAGCTTGCACAGTGGTTTTAGAACTTGCCCTTGGGACCTAGGGTACATCCTTCCATTATCACTCCAAAGGTTTGCTGTCCCAAGCAGGAGACAAATACATTTGCCATCAATTCATTTGAAATTCATTAAACATCCTACTAGGAAACACACTTGGCAGCATGGCATAGTGGACAGTTTGCTGGTGTCAGAGTCAGGAAGACTTGGGTTCAGGTCTTACCTCTGACATCTATGGGCTGCATGACTCTGGCTTAGTCACCTAATCTCTCATGCCCATGGCAACTATCTATGACTATAGGTCATAAAGAAAGTGTCAGTTTGCATTGGTAGATAGAGATTTCTCAACAAGAGTTTTCCCATACTCACAAAGTCACAGCTCAGTCCCCTACCCCCCACTCCAAATGCACTGGGAAGGGAGGCAAGAATGAAAAAGACCCAGTCTTTTATCTAGTCAACAAGGAACCTTTTCTTTTTCAAACTGAACAACCCAGTTCTTTGTACTCTTCTTACTGTTTCAATTCTTGAATATTTTTTCTTGGGGTCCCCAATTATTCATCTTCCTTTTAGTTGGTGAGAGTAACTTGCTGTTAGAAGACACAATAATTCCTCCAAATCACCATGGACAACTACAACCCAGAGATAAATCATCAATCTAAATGCTATTTGCATCTCCTATGGTTAGAGTTCCCTCCCTTTCCCTTTCCTTCCCCTTGCCCATCCTCTGGAGGGAGGCATGAATGAGCAGTGAAATGCCAAGGGGTCAATAGTCAGAGAAAAGTAGAAGAGCAGGAAAATGCAGAGTTAGCCCTTCAATAATAGAGTGCTGGAGAGTTCTGGCCCAGCCTTCGTGATAAGAAACTTCTTATGGAGCTTCCCCAAACTGGACACCAATAGGAGCCTGGTATGTTTGAGGAAAACGAGAGCAATGTATGCTCAGAATGAATAGAAGGGAATCAGTGAAATGAGGAACACAAGGCCAAGTGAGGGAATTGGACTTTGGCAAGAGTAGCCACTACTGAAGTGCCTTCAGGGCACTGTGCTCAACATAGAAAAATTAAAATGTCTTCTCCTGCATCCAGCTAACTGCATGGCCACTGGAAGGCAACAACGTGACTATTATTCCACAGATTTGTATAAAAGTAAATATAGCAAGAGGAAGCTACAGCCTACAAATGGGAGCCATCCAAGATGTGAACACTCTCCTTGCCTCTCTGTCCCGTGGAGAGGGGCCCATAGCCCCCAGGAGGTAAGTGAACTCCTCCTGCTCAAGCTGTTCTAAATGAGAATCCTCCTGAAAATCCTCTGTGCCATCTCCAGCATGTTAGGAGGCCGATTAATGCCCGTTGTCCTGAGGGGAGCCCAAACATCCTCATCAATCCTGAGTTCCATCTTTGGCAAATAAAATGTGGCCCCAGAGTCCTCCTTCCATTTTCACTTCATGTCAAAAATTGCGAACTGATAAATAAAAGGGCTTCTCCAGAGCAGTTGTAAGTCCCACTTGTTTATAGTGTTCACATCAGTTAGTACTGGTGTTAATTAATTCTGGCATTCTCTGATCCTTCCCTCTCCCCTCCCCCATTCTTCTTTTTGAACTAAATGTTGACTTGGGATGTGCAAACTCAAAGACAGTGATGCCCCACAAAGCGAATGGCAGCCTCTTCATAGTTCCCCTTTGGATGCTTTTGTTAACAATCAGAACAGTCAGAAGGCAGCCAAGAGAGGAGAGTGTTTTTTGACAGTCCACACCACAAAGAGATGCTGTTCGTTTCCTTTGGCAGAGGCAGGCTCTGTTGTTCTAAGGCGAAGGCAGCATCTGGGGATAGCAGCACCCACAGTCCCCTCCACCTCCCACTTTCCCCCATTGGTGTACGTGTGTGTCCGTTTGCCAGATAGTGGGCTATAGCACAGAGAGCATTGAGAAGCAGCTGTGCTATAAGCTACGGCTTTTAAAAATCCCTTCTGTGAATTTGAATGCTTTCTGTTATTAAAAGGAACACATTTTAAAGGACAATTAACTTTTCATCATTTATACGGGTGTATTTCTTGGTCGGCTATTTTTTGACTAGTGCAGCCCCTAGGAGTTCAGGGGAGTGTTTAAATCTCAGACCAAGAGGTTTTCCTTTATATGCTGGAAAGCATAATGAGTTTTTTAAGCCATGCGAAGTTCCATAACCTTCCTGTTAAGCTCCATGAGACATTCGGGGATTAAACTAAGCTGACAATATGACAAGTGGAAAGAGCCATTTCTATGGATTTGATACCTTTCTAGATAATACAGTGATGATGTGGAATTATATGGGAAATTCACACTAATAGTCCTCAGGGACATCCTTGCTTTTAATATCCTTGACCATCTATCTAGCTATCTGTCTATCCATCTATCTACCTATCCTACCTACACATACATATATATAATATATATTCTTAATTATATGTGTATTATATGTATATATATATATATATATATATATATATATATTTGTATATATTCCATACTGAGAAGATGGCTTACATGATGCTAAGGAAAATTAATATTCTGTATCATTTAATAACCACTATTACTCTGTAATCCACCTTATTCCCCATTTTGTCAAAACCCATTTCTTAGTCTAGCTCAAAGACAATCTCCTCCTAGTTCAAACTAAGGTGTGGGAGACTCTCCATCCTTGCCTCTCCCTGTCAAAGTTAGGAATGATTTGGTCTCTCAGGCAAAAGTTAAAAGGGTGGGGAAATTCTGATTTGGGTGGTTCTGATTTTCTGGTCAGATAACTAGAGGCAACTGAGGTCCATAAAGCTGTCATAGACTACACCCATGTTCTGTAGACTAATGCTATTAATTGAGGATTACTTCTCTTTCCCAATAGGGAAGTAATAGGGAGGACCTGAATAACCCTTAATCCATCTTCTCATTGCTTTTGCCAGGGGAGCTCCAAATGATGCACTGCCAGGTCAATCAGAAGGAAGACATATCTAAGTTAAAGACTGAGATCTTTGGACACTGAGAGAAGTCATTGGTTTCTACTAGTTTAACTGATAAATTGATCATACTCAAGTCCCTGGTTTTGCTGGGGTGGCCAAAGTTACTCATTTTATTAAGAGTTATGGGGAGGAGCCAAGGTAGCAGAGTAGAAAGACACATATATGCTAGCTCCTATACCACAGCCCATAAAATACCTGTAAAGAAGAACTCTCAACAAATTTTGGAGCAGCAGAAGCCACAGAACAATGGAGTGGAGATTTCTATCCCACAGAGACCTGAAAGATTGACGGGAAAGGTCTGTTGCGCACCTGACGCAGAGCAGAGCCCAGCCCTGCCTTGGCCACTCAGCACCAAGAGGAGAAGATCCAAGCAGGCTTCAGGGACAGAATCTCCAGTGGCAGCACAGATCCCTCAACCCACAGGCACCAAAGGTAAGTAACAGGATCTTTTAGGCTGGTCGAGAGGGGACTGGGGTATCCCCATAACTCAGGTCTCCTCAGTAGGCAGCAGTAGAGGCAGCAGTAGACAGGACTCCCAAAGCAGGCAGTAGCCTGTATCCATTGTTGAAGGTCTCTTCAGAAATCCCTGAGGGAACTGAGCCCTGGGTGGTGGCCTTGCCCCTACATGAGCAGCTGATCTTAAGTTCACAGTGAATAGCAGCCCTGCTCCCACCAAAAGCTCTGAGGCTTAGGAGCAGCTCATTTGAATCTCAGCCCCCAATGTGGGTTTTGTTGGAGGCCAGGAAGTTGTGAAGAGGAAACTCAGAAGTCAAGTAACTGGTTGGTAAAATGCCCCAAAAAGGGAAAAAAAAATAAGACCATAGAAGGTTACTTTCTTGTGGAACAGGTGTCTCCCTTCATCCTTTCAGATGAGGAAGAACAAGGCATACTGTCACAGGAAGTCAAGGGAACTTAAAACTGGGCTCAGGCAATAGAAGACCTTAAAAAACAAGTTAGCAGCTTACTAAAGGAGAACCAAAAATATTCTGAGGAAAATAACAGCTTTAAAAAGAGGCTAACTCAATTGGAAAAAGAGGTCCAAAAAGCCAACAAGGAGAAGGAGGTTTTAAAAAGCAGAATTAGCCAAATGGAGGAGAAGTTTCAAAAGCTCACTGAACAAAATAATTCGTTGAAAGAGAGAATTGAGTTCTGGGAAAAGAATGACTATGAGTTAAACCAAGCAGTTAGTAAACAAAACCAAAAATTTGAAAAAATAGAAGATAATGTGAAAAAACTCACTGGAAAAACAACTGACCTGGAAAATAGATCCAGGAGAAATAATT
>CM053773.1:1988460-2005315 GCA_028658325.1 Potorous gilbertii
GTAACATCCCTAAACCTCAGTTTCCTCATCTGTAAAATGGGGACAAAAATATCTGTAGCACCAACTTCACAGGACTGTGGGAAGGAAAGCAGCATATGTTTGAGCTGGTGTTTGTGTGTAAGTTCCAGCGCAGGAGGGGGTTTCAGTGGGGCTTCTCTGGTTCATCCTGCCCCTAAAAAAAGTCAAAGCCATCCGAGTATGCAAAACACCCGAGCCAGGCTTAGCTGTCTTCTCTACTCCAGGGACTCATAAACAGGCTGGTGTCTGAGCTTTTAAAAACTCCTGATGTATTTGGTTACACTCTCAGTTCAGATGATTCCATTACTACAAGAAGGGACTTCATTACAAGGAAGGCCCAAAGCCCAGACTATACTAGCTCCCTGTCAGATAATTTAGCCTCAGTCATACCTCAGACAATATTTTTACAAGGTCACTTCTTCAAACTATGTCTAGCCTTCCCAAATGACAATATTATTTATGCCAAGACCTTCTCTTTAGGGATGGAAAAGCTCCAACTCCTGTTTAATAGGCTATATGGACAGGCTAGAAAAACATCATTTGTAGCAGACACAGTTTATGTACTTAGTATATAACTAGGAGTACAGACTGATCATTGGAAATATGGCCGAAAGCTGACCCCCCCCAAAAAAAAGAAGAAGAAGAAGAAGCCACAAAAGCAATAAGGTTTGGAGTTTTCCTCCTTGGTATTATTTTTGGAAGCTCCAGGTTTAGCCAGAGTTATGAATGCACAAGAGAGAAACACTTCTAACTTTAGCTATTACCTGAATATTTTAAAAAAGAAGACAGCCCTCTGCAAAAGAAAATTTAAGGTTAGAGTATGTTCATCTCACAGCCCTGCCTGGTCAATAGCAGCCATGGAGATTGCCCAAGGCAGCCAAGGAACTCTGAACCAAGTAAAAAGAACAATTTGACGGCTGACCATAGGATTCAGAGTCTTAGAGGTCATTCAGTCTAACCTCATCATTTTACAAATGAGAAAACTGAAGTTTAGGGAAATGAAGTGACTTGCCCATGGTCAGTCTGGTGTGTCATGGAGAGGATTCTTAGCCAAGCACAGTCTCAGTTAGACCAGATGAATTCTTGCGTTACTAAGGTTCTGTGAAAGTATCTTCACCTCGTAGCAATAAATAACAGGAAACAAAGTGATTGCCTACTGACTGAGGAATGACTGAACAAATAAACGTGTCATATGAATCTTATTGTTCTCCAGCAAATGACAGTTATGAGTTATTCAAAGATTAACAGGAAGATTTGTACAAATTTGAATATACAATGGATATGAACATACAGTTCTCAAAGGCAGAACTGCAAACTATTAACTATATGAATTCTCTAAATAACTAATAATAAGAGAATGCAAATCAAAATAACCCTGAGATTTTACCTTAATCCAGCAAGCTGGGTTATTTTTATATTAATGGCAAATAGTAGAAACAGGTAATGTTGGAGGAATTGCATGAAGATAGACACCCGAAAAGTCAAAGACAGAAACAAACATGGCATAGACATAAAAATTTTAAGGTGGAACTTTTCATGGCAGAAAAGAACTGGAATCATCAGTTGGGAATGGGCAAAGAAGTTGTGGTACATGAATGTCTTGGAATATTTCTGTGCCCTAAGATAGGATGAATATGAAAAATTTAGAATCGTAAGAAGACTTGTATGAACCAATGCAAAGTAAGCAGAAACTGAATAAAATAGAGCAATAAAATGAGTCAAATGGCTCCACAATTATAATTACTGAGTTGTCTCGAAAAAAAGAGATGAGAAAAATGTATCTTCATCACTTCATTGAGCAGATGGGGGCCTATGGATGTGAAGCATTGTATATATTGTTAGACGTAGTTGATGTAGTTTTGTTGAACTGCTTTTTTCCTCTTTCTTTTCTATTTTTTTCCCAAGGAGAGGAAGGGAAAGGGATCCATAATAAAGAAATAAAGATATTATAGAAATAAAAGATGTAATTTAATAGAGAATATATGTATATATGTGTGTATGCATATATATTATATGCATACTCAATATATACCATACAAAATATACATTTTATAAATCACATGTATAATCAATGCATATGTTTATATATTATTTTATTATATATTTATTATATCTATCATATATAATCATAAATATATGTACCATACACATCTATATAAATAATAAAGGTTTATATGTGTACATATATGTAAATATGCATAGATGTGGGTATATATGTATACATTTATACACACATACATATATACACTGCTGTTTTGTTCACCTTCTATATTATATTATACTACATATTTTTCTCTGGACTGTAGTTAATTATAAGAAAAAAACCTTTTTCTTCATATTTCAATTGCCTTTTGTCCAAGCCTTTTGTTTTATTTGGATAAAGCCTGGACCTTTTAGACCCATTAAATCACACCTTGTAGGCAGCCAGCCACCTGCACCATTTACATGGAAGGCTTTCCTAATCTGACTAGTCCCTGGCATGGCTTTAATAGTATCTTACAATTCTTAGCACCATACTTTGTTTTTATTAACACTTCTGAATAAATGTGAGTTATGGATCCTGCTGTTAGTAACTCACATTTTCATGGTATTTTAAGGTTTACAATGAGCCTTGTACATGACACCCTTGAAATGTGGGCAGTCCAAAAATTGTTATTCCTATATGTGTGTTATATACAAGAAGGCTAAGGTTTGCCCTTAGTCAGACTCTGGTAGTCAGGGATGGGCTAGTAAACGTTTAGCAACCAGTGAGAGTTGGGCTAATAGTTCCAGGACATGTGTTTTTCCTGTGTATGAAATCATCTGTGCATGCTCATACAAATATACATATATTCTATTATGTGCAGTTTGTTTTTTACATAAAAAGTGCATATTAAATTGACCAATAGTATCAAAATTGCTGTTTGTGTCCCCTCCGAATTTATTTTTATTTACTTCTGTTTATTTTTAATATTTTACTGGTGTTCTTTTCTTTTTTTTCTTTATCACTACCCACTTTTCTGCCCTTTCCCCCAATCAGAAGTCCTCTTTTGTAACGAGTATAGTCAAGCAAAACAGATCATATTGACAACATCTGACAAAAGATGGCTCCTTCTGCAACTTTAGGTCATCTCTGTTGAAAAAAGATGTGCTTCATGCTCATCAATTTCTGAAGTCGTAATTATGCACTGTATTCTATCAATCGGTTGAGAAGCATTTATCAGGCACCCACTTTGTACCTGGGGCAGGTAGATAACTCAATGAATAGAGTGCTAGGCCTGGAATCGAGAAGACCTGAGTTCAGCTTCTCAGGCACTTACTAGCTGTGTGACCCTGGGCATGTCACCTTATCCTATTTGCCTTATTTTCCTCAGCTGTCAAATGAACAGAGAAGGAAATGGCAAACCATTCCAGGATCTTGGCAAAGAAAACCCCAAATGGGGTCATGAAGAGTTGAACACATCTGAAAAACAGCTAAATAACAACAACAAACTTCAATACTTTGAAGACGAAGCATGCTGTGAGGGTGGGTACTCTGGTCACTGACAGGAGACGAACCACTAGCTTTGGTGGGTCAATTTGGTAGTCAACTCCCTTTCATGTATATACTCAATGATCCTGCCAATCTGTACCATTTGTACAAGATCTGGTCTTGCCTTCTTGAATTTATTCTCACTATACCTTCTGACAACAATATTTCCTTCTGCCCGACTCCCCAGGATCTACTTGCTAAAACACGGTCTTATCCTTCAAAGACCAGCTCAAGTACTGCCTCCTCCAGGAAGTCTGTCTCATTCCTCTAAGCTAAAAAGAACGCTTACATTCCTCTCTCCCAGAGCCATCTCAGCGTTTAGTACCTCTCCTCCTAACAATTTAGCCTGAATTTTAGTTATTTTTGTCTCTGAATTGTCTTCCCTACTAGATTACAAGATCCTGGAAGTTAGGTATCAATCTCTGTATCCTCAGCACCTAGCCCAGGACCTTGACTGTTTATTAAATTAAATCTAATTGAATTCTAGTGTGATGCTTCTGGTTAGAAGCTCTCAGGTCCCTTGTCTCCTTCCTAGAAGTCAAGATCCTGATATCAGTCTTGCACCGAGAGATTACTACGTCCTCAGTAGCAAAGCATTGCCATATGCTTCCTAACATAACAGCACTCGTGGGTAACCCTTGAAATAGCTCTTGTATCCACATGATCCTGCAGCATGTAGATTTATTAGGATATTGTAAATAAAACTTGGATAAACAGAAGCATGAAATGGGAGACCTCACAGGCTAAAAAAAAGAAGGTGGAAAAACAGTTCTGCTTCATCAGCATTTACAGCAGACAGATCTCACACATGACTTATTCAATAAGTAATAGCGCAGGGATTCTCACAATATAGCCAGAAGCAAGAGAAAACTGAATAAGGGTCTTGCTTTTCAAAAAAAATGTATATTCAAGAGGGTGGTGGATGGGAGTATGTATGGGAGAGTGGGCCTATTTTTGTTCTTGAGTCAGGAAAGCTATTCTGTAAATCCTTTTAGTAGGAAATAACTTTCCCCACTGTTGAGGCACTGTATAGGCTTAGATGTCAACATTTTAAAAGTGAGTAATATAGAGACTTCCTGGAATGGCTAGAGGACTGGATTTAGAAAATAGGAGTCCTGGGCTTGAGTCTGTCCTCTAGTTGTGTGATCCTGGGCAAAACTCTCAGCCTCAGTTTCTTCATATGTAAAATAAGGATATTGATAGTGCCTGCCACCTAGGGTTGTTATGAGGACTGAATGAGATATAGAGAGTTAAACTTTAAAGATCTATATAACTGTTAGCTATTATTGGGTGACTGAGAAAGTCACTTAAGTTTTCATGGTGTCAGACATTACTTTTAGGTTATAGATGAGTTGCTCATCTACATCGGTAGACAGAGTCTACATACCTGGAGTTCCTTATGTCAATAAAATCTTAGGTCAAGATGGAAGAGAGAGAGGGTAGGACAAAAAGAGATCATGATTTGCAATGGTACAATAAATAGAGCATCGGGTCTGGAGTCAGAAAGGCCCAAGTTCAAATCTAGCCTAAGACATTTATTAGATGGATGACCCTGGGCAAGTTATTTAACACTGCTTGCCTCAGTTTACTCATCTGTAAAATGAACTGGAGAGGGAAATGGCAAACCAGTCCAGTATCTCTGTTAAGGAAACCCCAATGAAGGGTCACAAAGAGTCAGACATCACTGAACAAATTGCTAAACAATCTCTCCCTCTAATTCTCCACTCCCATCCCTAAATAAAGAAAAATACAACACTTATGGCAAATAGTATCAGCAAGTATACCAAAACTCATACATTTGTTATGTCCAAAAATGTCTAATTCATTCTTTACCTAGATACCAGGTTCCCTCTGTTAGGAAATGGGATAGCGTGGGATATCATCATTAGTACTCTAGAGTCACGATTGGTCATAAAGCTGATCACAGTTCTTATGTCTCTGAAAGTTGTTTTTCTTTATAATGTTATAGAGCATACACACACACACACACACACACACACACACACATTTTCCTGGTTCTGCTCACCTCATTCTGCATCAGTTTATACAAATCTTCCCAGGTTTTTCTGAATTTGTTCCTTTCATCATTTCTTATGAAATTTCATTATTTCTTATGAAAAAAATATTCCGTTATATTTATATGTCATAATTTGTTCATTTCTTCCTCAATTTATAGGCACTCCCTTGATTACCCCATCTTTGCTACTGTAACCTCTATGGAATTTAAGGTTCGTATCCCAACTCCCACTCGCACTAACCTATCAGGTCCCTGAGCACAGCTACCTAGCATATCTCCCCTTCAGAGTTCTAGGGGGTACCCTTGAAGAATAAGAAGTATATTTCTAATGCTCTCAGTTCAAGCCCTTGTTCCAGTGTATTCTCCAAAAAATCAATCACCAGTTTCAAATAATATTTCCATTGCATCACTAATTAACCTAATGATCAAAGCTCCTATATCATTAACCATTAATTAATATCAATTAGCTTTTACAATGTAATATTTACTAACTAAATATAATGAGAACAAAAATATAAAACACACCAGGGGCACGCTTTCTGCTATACTACCTCAGTCCCTGGGGAAAGTAGTCTCAAGAACAAAGTGGTTGCTTCCAAGCTTTTGTCTCAGCAAGTTCACTTTTAAAGGTGATAAAGTCAGTGTATGGAGTACTCCCTTGCTCAAAGAAACTAGTATCTTGGCTGTAAGGTTCAATTTACAGTGGAGCTGGAACCAGTAAGTCACTCTTCACTGGAATAAGCTACCAGTAAACTCTGGCATAAACTCCAGTTCCTAGAACTCTGGCAACTCACACTTCTGACCTTCAAGCCTCACAAGGTCACAGTCATCTCCAATAGCCTTTCACCTAAGAAAAGGAAAAATCAGACTCACATAGGCAAAGAAACAGAGACCTACAGTTCATGGCCACATGTCAGCCCAGGTGGGAACAGGTAGCTACAAGCAGACCACTGACAACACTTCTACCCCTTCTCTCCCCACCCCAAGACTTAACAGCAATTCTTGCCTTGATCACTGCCAGGAAAGCAAGAGATCAAGTTACACCCATGGGAATCTTTTTTTTCTATACATTTTCAGTTTCAACCCAGAAGCCAGTCAAAGAAACCCTGCCTTCACCACAGACTAAGCAGACAGGAAACAGGCATAGAATACATAGAATCCCTGTCAGTGTTCCAAAATACATGGGGAAAGGGAGGATTGAATGAGGCTGAGCACTCATGCATCTGCATAAGAGCTGACTTCTCACTGGTCAGTCCTTCACTACACTACAATAAAAACAGCAGCTATAAATATTTTTGTATGTGTGGATCTCTCCCCACCCCCACCTTTTTCCTTGACCCTCTTTGGAGATACTGAGGACACTGGAAAAAATCAACAAGTCTCTACTGCAATGCTGTGTATAAGAACACTGACCCAGGTTCTACCTCCAGATGTTAGGCAGGCCATCTGACTATCCAGTGGCAGGTTAAACTCGGATTAAGCTGTAGTTTATTCTTACAAGAATGTTCAAAATACTCATTTTCACATGGTTAATTCTTGTGAAGCAACAAGATTTTGAAGGAAAGTTATCTGAACCAGATTATAAATTGAACTATTGAATGTGAATGAGATGGCTAGATTGGAGTTCTCCCAAATCAGTCTGTCCCAGCTGACATTTTAATCTCAAAACAAGAGACCCATATACTTCCTACTTATGAAAATTGGAGTCCATGGTGTGAGCAACTGAAAATCAGCATGAGAATATGGAGTTTCTTGTGGAACTAGACAAAAGAGAGCCTTCCTCACCATCCAGGCTAAGTGAGACATTTTGGTGTAATGGCTAGAGTATTGCACCTGGA
Organism: Potorous gilbertii; assembly: GCA_028658325.1. Taxonomy (NCBI): domain Eukaryota; kingdom Metazoa; phylum Chordata; class Mammalia; order Diprotodontia; family Potoroidae; genus Potorous; species Potorous gilbertii. Next base: position 1,995,845 of record CM053773.1, read on the forward strand.
GTCAGTAAAGCCATAGTTCAAATCTTGCATCTTATACTTAATAACTGTGGTCAAGGGCAAGTCACCTAATATTTCTGAAGTTTGGTAAAATTATGAGAAAAATGCTCACTTCACTTGTAATGTGATTCAAATGCAATGATGGTCGTATAAAAATACAGTAATTATTATTTATACTTAGTAACAGCAAGAATAGTGTCAGAGATACAAGTGAATAAGTATAAAAACACTGAAGGGTTCCTATGTGCCAGGCTCTTTGCTAAGCACTGAGGACAAAAATAAAATAGTTGAGAGTCCCCCGCCCTCAAGAAGCTTGTATTGTACATGTTGTATGATATCTGAAAAAAACCTTCCAATGGATATTAAAAATGAATTGTTTTTAGAACAAAGTTGGTCAATAAGCATTTATGAAACACCTTCTATGTGCTAACACCCTGGGGACACAAAGAAGGCAAAAGACAGACCTGACTCTGGAGTAGCTCACAATATAATAGGGGAGAGAATATGTAGACAAATATGTAGAAATGAGCTGTGTGAAATAATCAACAGAGGGAAAAGTGTTAGCATGAGGTCATTTTGAGTAAGTACAGGAAAGTCTTGTAGAACCTTGATTCATGGTTTCTGGCATCATAGAGGTCAGATCTCACTCTGGAAACCCCATATCATCTCCCAATTTCTGTCCTCGTCCTCATTTGGAGATCTCTCTCTGGAAGGCAGAGCAGACTGGGGATAGATTGGGAGAAGGAGCACCACATACACACACACACACACACACACACACACACACACACACACACACACACACACCTGCGAAAAGGAGGAGGTGAAAAGAACACCAGAAAGAGGAGTCAGAAATCAGACCTCTTGTGTCTATGCCCTCTAGATTCATCTACATTTTCACTCGGATCCTTAGTGCTTTGCATTTCCAGCTTGAAACACTAAAGTAATGCAAGTTTTCTCCATCCTTGAGGACATCTAGAACGTATCCCCTATGAATACAGGAGAAGGTGGTGTCTCATATTCATTTGCTAAATTCGGTACTGGCAAGTACTGGTCACTCCAGTTGACAACAGCTGGGGCACAGTTACTAGAGGTAGCAGCTCACTGAATACTCGATAAAAAGTTTCACAGTCCACATCTCAGAGTTACTGACAAATGGACAATAAGTTTATCTCTATTCTGCCCTCTCTCACTCTCCCCCTTGCCACTTCAAACCCAATATATTATCTATGGTCTAAATATCCCCCCAAAGTTGTGCTGACTTACTACAGGTTCCCCTTTGGGGGCTAGTAAAGGGGTACAAGAATTTAAACTCAAAGTCTTCGTGTTCACGTGCCACCTAGTCTGTCTTCCTTTGACTTCCATAGAAAATGAGAACATTCATTTATGGCACCATCAGCCACAGCTAGGACTTTTGTAGTTGCCTTCATAGGAGAGGCTCTTGGTCTGTTGTATCATCTAGGAAAGCCTTATGAGTTAGGTGTGGGGGATGGGGAATTTGGGTGGGGGTGGGAAGGCACAGAGGGAAGCTGCCAAAGGTATTCTTCAAGTGTTCTCCAAGTAGTTCCCTGGTTCCCCCAGCTGGAAGTGATCTGTTCAGTTAGTTAATTGGCAAGCTTTTCTTAAGGACCTACTACGTGCCTATTAATACCACAACTAGTTCAGATTTAGGAGAATAATTAATCCTATGAAGTCATTGGCATGATCTAAATTTTCATGGCAAATATCTATTGGGCTAGAACCAGTGACCACTGATTCTGTTACAACTCTGAATAGTGTGAATTTAAATAATGTGACAACTTCAAGGGATTCATTGTTCAAACTAATTGGGACTTAGCTGCCTAAGTCAAGAGGACAATATAGGTCCTTAGGGGAGGTGAAATTCAACAGAGGAAAGATTTATTTGATGAAGAGTTTAAAACGTTAAATAAAAACTCTTTGGGGGGCACTCAGATTAGCGCTCAATGTATAGAAAGCTGTCTAGGTCCCAAAAAGTGGCACTCCACCAGAGAGGAAGGACAGTCATCTTGACTATGTATATGGACTTGGTATGAGGCTTAAGGCTTTCTGTAGGGTTAAATGAATCTTATTCTACATTGTGTATTAGTCTGAGTGCTTGCATGGGATCTGTGGGAGCTTTACTTTTTGCTATAGAAGCCTAAGTATGAGGTAAATTCTGATGTTAGCAGGGAAACCTTAGGTGAAGGGACTAGCCACCTGTCTATGGGGAAAAGTAAAAAATAAAACACAAGTAAAAATGTTTTTAGCATGTGACGTGTTATTTGACAGCTATCATAATAATTTTACCCAAAGCAACCCATGGGCATGGCCTTTCTAGTCAGCTCTCTCTTCTTATTATCCCACTTAACTTAGAGTACAGGAGTACCTTTCTGGTGTCCTGGACCCCTTTGATAGTATAGTGAAACCTATGGACTCTTCTCAGAATAATGTTTTAAAGGCATAAAATATGTTGGATTATACAGGAAATGAATCATATTGAAATACAGTTATCAATTTTTTTTTAAAGTTTATGGTCGCTAGGTTAAGAATCCATGCTGTATCTCCAGATGTTTTGAACTACTGGACAGGTGTGTGATTAGATATTCATTGTCTCTCCCTGTCAGTTTCTTTGCAAACATCGAAGGCCTTTCATTGGAGCACTGTGTCTCTCTCTTCACTTGTCCTTTATATCTGTGTTTGTAGCTTGGCTGATTTGAAATGGCAGGCACAGGTATTTGAGCCGAAAGCTCTGGGTTGCTACTCTGAATGCATTAAAAAGAAAAAGGAAAATTCCCAGTCTCCACATAAAGAGTTTTACACACACAACACACATGATACAAGGGAGACAGAGAACCAGACGTAGGGATAACCACAGTCAGACAACTAACCACAACAGAGGCCTAAAGAGATGGACCCAGAAAGAGCTATTTTTACAGACTACGTGATAGATCATCTTCTCAGCGGACAAACAGACAGCTAGAAGTACTTATTTTACAAAAAGTTGATAGGAAGAACCCCAGGCACCCACGCATGGACTCTCCCAGCCCCTTTTCCTACATCCAAGGACAATCCAACCCCACCAACTCTCCTTTCTCCAGATGACTGCGCTAACTGTCCTGATCCTGACCCTTGCTTTTTTCTCACAGACTGCTTCAATTTCTATGTGTCTGGGTGAGGATTAGGACAGACCTGTCAGACTTCTCTCCTGCAGTTTGCCCTGGTTATAAGTGCCTCATATAAATTCCATTTTACTGCAGGGGAGACTCCCAGGGGGAGTTCTTCCAACACAAATGTCTAAGAGCCTCCACAAAGGTCCCTGAAGCGGTATTCCAAGGAACTGCCAAGCTTCTGAAAAACATATGGAAGAAGACACAGCGATAATCATGAACCTACCTTACAGGGTTGGAGTCGTGATCACTTGAGGGAAGTCCAAGGCTGTGCACTAGCCAGAGCCAAGGAAGCTGCACGCTTAGCTGAAGATGACCGTTAACAGGAGGATGCTGAAAATAGGGTCTCAGATCTTTAGCAAAAATAGTAGCTGGCACGTACATGAATCAATCAATTAGTCAGCAAATGTGCCAAGCACTGTGCATTGGCTATATGAAGACAAAAATAAAACATCTGTTCTCAAGGAACCCACATTATTTTGGGAGAGACAACGTGTGCATATCTAAGTATATGCCTAGCACTTTGAAGTTTTCAAAGTTCTGGGTGTATTCTTTAGTAGTGCTTTACTTAACCAAGAAACAGAAAAATGCATTAGGAAAGTAAGTGAGCCCTTGGGTAGACAGAAGGTGGTACCACCCTGGTATTAAGTTCTAGACAGTGGAACAATGGCCATGATCTACCTTCTCCATTTGGCTGGAGACCTTACTTGCCACTGGGATCATGACCAGACCTTTCAGAAGTTTTGAAACAGGGTGGTAAGGTCAGAAAGGTGAGAGTCAGGATACCTGGATTTTAGTCTGATCTCTGCCATTAATGACTGATGTGTCCTTGGGCAGGGATACCTAGGTGGCACAGTGGATAGAATACCAGACATGGAATCAGGAACACTCATCTTGTTCAAAGATGTTTAAATCTGGCCTCAGACACTTCCTATCTGTGTGACCCTGGCCAGGTCACTTAATTCTGTTTGCCTCAGTTTCCTCATCTGTAAAATGAGCTGAAGAAGGAAATGCCAAACCACTACAGTACCTTTGCCAAGAAAATCCCAAATGGGGTCACAAAGAGTCTGACTTAACTGAAACAACTGAACAACAACACCGGTGTTTGGGCAGTCACTTCATACATGCATACATACACTTCACACATACATACTTGCACATACACATACAACCCAAAGCCTCACTTTCCTCTTCATCAAAATGAGGGGAAATTGGACTGGATAATCTGCAAGGTGACTTCCAGCTCCAAGATTCTATGACTGGTGACCTAACTGTAAGATTCAACAGGAAGTTAGGAGCCCCAAGGATAGTATGGTTCTGGAACATGACCAGTCAGACAGCATTGAAGTGACATCCTTCTGTCAACTACCTTTAATAGACAACTAAATGGCCTCTATATCATCACTGTTATCATTGGCAGTGGCAGTGTCATCAATGACAACTACAACAAGTATTTAACTGCTTACTATGTGCTAAGTGAGGCAGTTAGACGGCTCAAATCTGAACTCAGACACAGACTAGCTGTGTGACCTTGGTCAAGTCACTTAACTCTATTTGCCTCAGTTTCCTCATCTGTGAAATGAACTGGAGAAGGAAATGGCATAATACTCCAGTATCTTTGTCAAGAAAACCCTGTAACAGGTAACAAAGAGTTGGATATGACTGACAAGTGAACAACAACAAATATGCCAAGTGCTGTGTGAAGCACTGGAGAAAATAATAGCTACCATTTATATAGCACTTTAAGGTTTGCAAAGCCCTTTTCACATGTTAACTTTTTTTATCTTCACACAAATCCTGTAAAGTAGAACCTCTTATCCTCATTTTTTAGATGAGGACACTGAGACAGAGGTCATACAGTATCTGCCCAGGGTCATACAGTATCTGAAGCAGGACATGAACTCAGTTCTTCCTGATTCCCAGGTAAACTTTCTGTTCTCTGCAACCCTTAAAGATAAAAAGAAAGAGAACTAAGCAAGGCTATTGTAAATAAGACAGAAATTACCTTATGTTAAGTATAACATATCATGTGCTTTAGTGTACCTTCATATGCATTTTCTCTTTTAAAGATGTAATTGAGAACTACTCCCAAAGGGCTTTACAGCTGCGCATATCCTTTGATCAATAATACCACTTCTAGGTGTATATCCCAAAGGATATATCAAAAAAAGAGGTGGGGGAGAGTGGCAGGACCTAGTTGTACAAAAATATTTATAGCAGTTCTTTTTTTGAGGTGGTTAAGAAGTGGAAATTGAAGGGATGCCCCATCAGTTGGGGAATGACTGAACAAGCTGTGGTATATGAATGTAATGGAATATTATTATGCCATAAGAAATGACAATGATTCCAGGATGATTTTAGAAAAGCCTGGAAAAACTTACATGAACTGATTCTAAGTGAAGTGAGCAGAACCTGGAAAGCATTGTACATAGTAAGAGCAGTATTGTACAATGAAGAATTGAAATGGCTTGGCTATTCTCAGCAATATAATGACGTAAGACAATCCCAAAAGACTGATGATGGAGCATACCACCTGCCTCCGGAGAAAGAACCAATATTGATTGAATATAGACTGAAGCATGCTATTTTTCTCTTTCTTTTTTCCTTCCTTCCTTCCTTCCTTCCTTCCTTCCTTCCTTCCTTCCTTCCTCCCTCCCTCCCTTCCTTCCTTCCTTTCTTCCTTCCTTCCTTCCTTCCTCTCTTTCTTTCCATCTTTCTTTCTTGCTTGCTTTTTTGAGTCCTCTTATATAAAATGAGTAATATGAAAAAGTCTTACATGATTACACATGTATAAACTAGATTGAATTGAGGGAGACAGAAGGGGAGAAACAGAGGAGGGGATAGAATTTGGAACTCAAAACTTCATTAAATGTTAAAAAATTGATTTAATATGTAATTGGGAAAAATAAAATATTGTATTATAAATATAGAGCAAAAAATAATGAAGCATTGCTAGGAATCATTAGCAGTGACTTAATTACCACATGGGGTCACAACCCCCAATTTAAGAAGTGCTGAAGGAGTCATGAGTGGGAAAAGTTTAAGAAGCTCTGGATGGTACAGGTATGCATCTATGGGAATGTAGGTGACATTACAGAGAAAATTGCAAACTTGGCATCAGTGAATAGGGAACCATCTGGTTATTTGGATACAAGTGTGACAAAGTTAGAAGAGGAGATGATCCAAAGTATCACTCAATTTTTCCTATGCAATTCATTAAAACTCCCTCACTGTATCTGGTCTTGTCCATCAAACTGGATACCCAGATTCCAATATTCCAGTACTCCTAAAACATGGAGGCAGGTGTTCATTTGCAGTCATCCCTAAGAGAAGACAAAGCCAATGGGAGGCAGTTGCCAGGAACAGAGTCAGATAGCTGAACAGATAAGTAAGCCTGATTTTGAGAAGCAGGCTTAAGAACCCTGCGGAACAAATACAGTATCTGGACAGTGTCATTATCAGCAAGGCATGATCATAAACCTCAGGATATGACATTTACCCAAGAAAAACAGCAATGTTGAGACCAGTTTGAAACGTGGAGATGCTGGAGTAGAAAACCAGGTCAGAGATGAAAGTGACGGGGAGCAGAGGAAAGCCTGAAGAGCATGTTGGACAATTGAGATGGCATATGAGTCACAGTTATAGACCCCGAAAGAGCTCATTTTGTCTATGAAGAAAAAACCCCACATGTTCCAGGGGCAGGGGACAAAGAGATTAAGGAATCATCAAGAAAATACAGTGATCCTTTGGGTAACAGATGCCAGAGAGGAAGCTAAAATTACTGTGGCTTGGAAGGTGAATCTAACCCTCCCAACCCCCACTCCCAGCCCAAAGTTTTCATGATTCAGAGAAAGACAGGAATGAAGTCTGTGCAAGTGAAACTTAAGGAGACTTCTGGCCTGTATCTGGAAAGTTGGCATTGTCAGCCTTGCAATCTGATGGACACCACAAAAATATCTAGAAAATATGAGGCAGGAAAGGGGAAAAGAATCTCTCCTCCCTTTCTGACCCTGTTACCAACCAAAAGGAGGAATACGTTCAATTCTGTGAGTTATTAGTCTGTCTGAGCAAGGGTCCCCAGTAAGTGACTCACGGTGAGCTGGTCATTGTTTAACCCTAGCCCGAGAGACAGAGAGGCTGGGGACAATTGAAATGACAACTTGAAGTGTTGACAAGTTTCAAGGATATAGGGAGATTGTCCTTAGAACTGTCCTGGTTGACTAATATAAAAGAGCCGAAAGATGGTTCAACGTGAGGTGAATGTGATCCTTGTTTGTCAAAGGCTATGCTGGTGGAATACAATTTTTGGTAGCTACTACTATGGCTGGAAAAACCTCAAGAATGGACCCAAGACAGATAGGCATGGAGCACAAACCAGTGGCTCCTTCTAGGCTCATATCGCTTATGCTCTATGTACTCCTATTAGGCCCAACAATCAGCTACATCTACAGGCTGAGGCCCAATACAAATTAGCGTTTTAAAAATTGAGTTAAGAAGAGAGTGAGCGGAAACAAAGTGAAAGCCCTGAATATAGAACTGGAGTTTTCAAGTTTGGCTGAGAAATGGAGGAGACATATAGGATAATATTTAACAGCTATAGTAAAGTCAAATGAGAGGGTTTTTTTTTTAATGAAGAAAACTGAGGAGATTCCAAAATTGTCCAGTCTGAAAGAAAAACCACTGAATCAGAGTTCTGAGTCAATGACCCTTTATTAAAGGGTTCATAGTCCCCTCTAATTAAGTGGATCTCAGATCTTCTTCACAATCTGAGATGCCCCCTTCTTGCAGGGCCTTAGTCTTATACTGTTTGATACCCAAATGATATAGGTGGAGCAGACCAAAATACTTGTTGGTGGATAGAACTTGCTCTTGACCCTCCAGAAGGGCCTACACAAAATACAAAATACCATTGGTTGACAAATAGACTAATGAACAGAACTTGAGAGACCCAAAGACCTTTCATGTGGGCTGGTAGAAAAGCAGGCCACAGGCCAGCAACCTGGATCACTCATTGGCAGAGTGCTCATGATCATCTCCACATGTTGGGCAATAGAGGAATGATAGGGGATGGTGGAGTAACAAAAATAGCTGGAAAACTTTCCATGTAATGCAGTCATTTCCACCATACTGGGTTTAGTCACCATAACAAGGAAAAACAAAGGATGAGGTGCTCTAGTTAGCTTCCTATGATTAAGCAAGTTCCAAGCTCTGGGGCCTAATATACAGAACTTATAATCACTATCCCTATAGAATCATATCAAGCTGATTAATATTGATTAGAACAAAATAAAGACCCAGTTAATCATCTGTCTCAAAACCAGTAGATAGGGAGAAATAGAAAATTAGAGAGAGAGGGGATGCTTGTAGGGGCAATCTGCTAGAAAGAAGATGGGATTAGGGGTACACATAAAGAAGATGGCTTTGGCAAAGACCTCTTCATCAAAGTAAGGGCGAAAAATTGTAGGGGATGACATTAAATGGTTGTATGATGAGAACAGAAGAACAGAGCACTCCAGGCAAATGGTCTTGATTGCTCAGTAAAGTCTGAAATGAGAACCTTTGCTGAGAGGGCGAAGGAAGAGGGATTTTAAGGAAAGCTTGAAGAGAGAATGTAAAATTTGGAATAGCTGCTGTGATCGTGGGATAATGAATTAATTAGTAAAAACGATTCCTTTGCTATAGTGAGAACTCATCTGAGATGAGAGGTCAGTGCAATTGCATGACTTCCTTCAGTTCACGTCAGCAGTAAGTGATCATGAATGGAGGAGGTGGGTTGTAAAAGTAATACTGAGTTAGAAAGTCATGAAGACAATAGGAAGAGAAAAGAAGGGATTTAAGAGAAGAAAATTGTATACAGTTTAACTGGTTCATTAAAGGATCAAGATTAGAAAGAGAGGAGAGTATAATCAGATGATCTGGTAATGTACTGAGGGATAGAAAGACTGCAGGTCACAGAGAGGAGAAAGAATAGGTTGTTGAGTAAATGAAATAATAGGAGATTATGACTAGTTAAAAGAATTTAAGAGTTCTTGATCATGAAGGTGAAACCCTTGTGCATGATGACCATTTCTGTGTGTAACTGAGGCGGTGTGGAACAATATGTCACAGGAACTGGAAATTGAGGATATTTGTGGGAACATCAACATATATGTTAAAATCAAATCCCCTGGTATAACAGTAGGAGTTGGGGCGGAGAGAGACAATAAGCCAGGAACTGAGGTGTGTGTGTTCATCCTTTGTTTCCGAAGAAGACCATGCCATCAGAGAAATGATGACATGACTTGCACTTGACTTTGTTTTGAGTGAG
>CM053773.1:2013993-2030559 GCA_028658325.1 Potorous gilbertii
ACAGGAGACTACTAAGATTTGGGGGGGTTTTTTTATTGTTTTTTTTTCTGGCAGTTAAACCACCATTCTGCTTGCTGAAAGCAACTAGACAGTATAAGTTAAGCACCAAACCTTGCTTTTTCCCTTTCTCAATAAGTGTTTGGAATTCTAGCTAGAATTTCTAAGAACACAAAATGAATGGCATGCCACACAGCCCATTATCATGTCCTACAGACTACACCTAAAGTGATATATTCTGCTGCCTCTAAAAATGGCCCTCCCATGGACCAAGGTCATTCCAGAGTGCAAGATGAGTGGTATGACTGCTATTGTTTTTAGAACAAGTTCAGTAAGGTATGATGTCCTTATCCAGCTGCCATGACCAAGTTTCCTGATAGGGTCTGATGTGTGAGGTACATAAACCCGTCTCACTGTATTAATGTGGTCTCTGTGGCAAAGGTTAGATGAATGCAAAATGCTGCTGAAATGTGCTTTGTAATCTCTGAGAAAGAAAACGGAGGTGTGAAGTGAGGTCCTGTAGAAACTTGTTGCTGTTCTTGTCTGGGTCGAAGCATCTCTACATCGAGGGTGTGGAGAAGTTAAGAGGGGTCACATTCTCAAACACTGTCATTCATAAAAAGCAAGTCTATGGTTTCTATTCTTTGAATCTCTTCCCCCTACCTGCCTGACTTTATCTGCTGGTGCCATTTCTGCTTACTAGAAAGCAGGGGATACTTTTCCTCTCTTGAGCACATACTCCATCTCCTTGATTCCTTTTTTTAGCTGCTTTAATGAAAAAAAAACCTGAAACAACTTAAATTTTTGAGAAACACTTTCTAATAAATGCTTGTTGGGATCACCAAAAAAGTGTTGAGACAAAGTTAAGTCCATAACAGTTTCTGTGTGTGAACTGTAAGAAAGTTCCACAAAGATTGTCTAGACATTGATTTCAGTCCTCAGCACTTTATCATACTCTGGAAAACATTCCAGAGAATATTTGGAATTGTCATATTCTAATGTTGTTTATCTGTTTAGTTTGCATTTCTTGACATTTCATTTTTTAAAATAAATGTACTTGTAATCACAATTTTTTCCTTAATTAATGAATCCTAAAGTTTACTTGTAAGACATTCATAGCTCAATTTTATTACTATTATGACTGCTTATTCATAATGTTTTGTTGGCACTAAAGATGTATGCCATCAACATATGAAAAGATTTTGGAGAACTTACCCTTTTGCCAGCATCACATACCTAAGGAGATAAATCACCTTGCTACCTATTTGTTATATATAATTATTCTTAAGTCTTCTCATATTTTAGGGATGACTTGGACTAACTCCCAGCAACAACCTGTATGCATTTTTGTAGCCAGTTCAGCATACCCAATCCTCTGTTGATTTCATTTTCCTTAGCTCTTTGGCTCATCTGTTTGTTTCTGCTTTTTTCTTTTTGCTATAATTCATCATAGATCCATGCCGTAAGATGCAACTAGACCTCACAGGGAAAAGCGGCATACAAATGTAAATTCTGTTTCCTTTGGTGACTGCCTTTAAATAACCAAGTATAGAATATATCTGAGTAAAGAAAGAAGACGAGAGAAAGAGATTCTTACCTGGAGAAAAGACTGGAAGACAGTCTTCTCTCTAGGTAATTAAATGCAGACAGCAGTCTGGTCTCTCTCTTCCACATCTGCTCGATATTATTCCTTTAACTTTTTTTTTCCTTTTAGATTAGATCATGGTATTAACTCATTTTACCTGATCCACAGAAATATCTTTTTGAAAGCTACCTTCTTGACCACAGCCAAATAATGGTCCTCTACATCTTTGCAGAAATGAATTGGCTCATTTTCACTACTTGATGAGCAATAGTCATTTCAAATATCCCATGTAACCTTCTGGTCTTTTGCTAATGTCTAGAATAATCTTAGGATTGAGAATCTTTACCAAAAGTCACCATACTTTTTTCACAGTTAATAAGCTTGCTTGTTTTGTTGTTAAGTACTTAAAATGTAAATCATAAAATATTTTTATTTGAAAAACTCTTGCTATATAGTGATCAAATGGTTATTTTAATACTAAATTATTGAACTGAATTAAAAATAGTATATAAGCAGTCTAACAAATGATAGGTTTTTTTTGTCTGTGTCTACTAGTGTTCCATCTAGTTGTTAGGAAAGTAGTTGGATCAGGAACATTGGGATCTTTCATTTTATATATTTATGTCCTGCAGTTGACAACAAGCATTTCTTGAGTGCCTTGCTTGTACAAAGAACTGTATTCAGTGCGAGGGACACAGGGACAAAAGTGAGGTACTCCTTGCCTTCAAGTGATTGACAATCTAGCTAGTGAAGACAACCTTCGTATATACATCAATATGTACACATGTGTACATATACATACATGTGCTCGTACATGTGTATATACACATATACACAGATATGGATATACGTGTGTGCGTGGGTGTATGTATATACGTGTGTATATGTATGCATATATACACACACACCTGTATTATGTAATTATAAAGTAGTTTAAGAGATCATTTGTGGGGTAAGGAACTAGCAACCAAGTGATGTAAGGAAAGATTTCACATAGAAGACAACCCTTGACCTGAGAGCCTTGAAAGAAGCTAAGGAGTCTAAAAAGGAGAGGTGGGAAGGGAGCCGGGGAGTGCTTTCCAGGCATGAGGTAAAGGTAGTACAAAGGTGTGGAGGCTGGAGATGGAATGTCTTGTATGAAGCACAGTAAGAAGCTCAGGTTGGCTAGACCATTACATATTTAGAGGAACCAATAAAATTCGCATGGTAGACTATGTGAAAGACTTTAAATGCCAAACAGAGAAGTTTATATTTCATCTTGGAAGACTTCTGGGGACCTGTTAACTTTATTTTGTGTCTTGATAATGGTTTCCTTTGTTATCGTATATATTTTATTTTATGCATTTAAAAATATTATTCTAGAAGGCTCCATAGGCTTCACCAGACTGCCAAAGGCTTTAATTTAAAAAATATATAATACCCACTACTTGAAGTAATGGAGAGTGACTGGAGTTTAAGGAAAAAGTGAATGAAATGATAATACCTGCATTTCAGGAAAATCAATATGGCAGTGGCATAGAAGATGGATTGGAGCAGAGAAGGACAAGGTAGGTAAGACAAATAGGAGGCTATTGCAGTAAAAGCAGATGTATTCCTGAACTTTGAGGCTAGCTTTGTGTAGTGGAGGAAAGGGGATGGATGTGAGAGATAACCAATGGGCCACAAACCTATCAGTGAGTTAGGGAAGGGTCTACCCCAAGCATGTAAAGACTTGCCCTTGTGGAATGGGCAAGTCTTTGGACAATTTGTTCCAATGCCATGAAGGTGGCTGAAGCAGACACTGTTGGAGTGCTTAAAGTCAAACATGAAAGACAACAAGGTCTGTGTCCCTGGGCCATCCCCAGTCATCTTGGACTTGAGTGAGTGTGGAAGAAAGAGTGAGGCTGACCACTTTGTACATGTAACTCTGCCTCACTTAAAGCCAATTCCCATGTAAGTCAAGACATTGCCCCATGATGTCATTGGCCCTTTTCCAAAGTTCTGATAAGTCCTGCCAAGCTGGAAGGACTTTGAATATGGTCCTGGTAATGGACATATGTACTTTTCATCTGAAGACCTGCCTACCTATATTAAAAAGTATCATCAGTAGTTTGACTACAGGTTGGTAAATATTTCAGCCATAGCAACTTTTGAAGACTAAGTCATAGAACAGTTGCAGTGAGGAAACTGAGGCCCAGAGAGGGTTAAGCAACTTCTGAGTCACATAGCAAATGATTGTGAAAGACAGGACTAGAACACATATGCTTTTTTTAGGTTATTTATTTTTAGTTTCCACCATTCACTTCCATAAGTTTTAAAATTTTACCCCCTCTTCTTCCCCCAAGATGGCATGCAATCTGATATAGGTTCTACATATACATTCCTATTAAAAAATTTTCACATTAGTGATGTTGTATGGAAGAATTAGAATGAATGGGAGGAGCCAAGAGAAAGAAAAAAACAACAACAAAAAGAAAATAGTCTACTTTGCTCTGCATTCAGACTCCGTAGTTCTTTCTCTGAATGTGGATGGCATTTTCCATCTGAGTCCTTTGGAATTGTTTTAGATCCTTGCATTGCTGTGAAGGGTTAAGTCTATCAAAGTCACTCATCCTGCACTGTGGCTGTTACTGTGTACAGTGTTCTGAGAACTACCCTTCCTTATCTCTGTTACTTCAGTTTAATCTCTTTGCTTTAATTTTATATTCCACCAAATGGGAAGAATAATATCTATCCTACCTGTCACCCCTGCCAGAAGAAGAACCAGTAGTGATTGGCAAGTCTCTAGGCAAGGGAAATACAATCCTTGCCTGGTGCCAAGCAGGCAGAATGAACATCAGATGAAAACTGAAAATCCAGCGTGGGTTAGCACCTGAGTATCCACAGAGCCCTGAGATCCTCGAACTAAACTGAGAAGCGAGAAGCAGAATTTCGTGGCCAAAAGATCAAATGGTCAAAATGTACAGAGGACCAGGAAGTTAACTATTTGTATAGCTCAGTTCAATCTTCTTGCCAATACTTGTTCTCCCCACCCCACCCAACATTAGCAGCTCAGGGAGTCCCAAGTGGGATCTGTCATACCGCATTCAGCTACCCAAGTTGTTCCATGAACATGCACTACTTACCTTTGAAGGGTCAGGTGAAATAAATAGAAACAAAGCACTGCAGTTGTTAGTACTATAGTAGTATCTAATCCCTGCCCTCTAGGGACATATAGTCACAGTGCACATGAGAGAACAGCATGGAAACATAAAAAGAGCCTCTTTTAAAAGTATAAAAATAGTAAAGCTGTAAATAATTACAAGAATAAAGTTGAGTGAGTGCCAAAGCAGTAGATCAGAACCCAGTAGTGTTTGTCTAGGATTGGGGAATTCTGAACAGAAAGCAAAAGGGAAGGAGGGTCATGGTATGAAAAAAGGAAGAGGGAGGCTTCTCCAGGTGGGGAGAATACTATGCATCAAGACAAGCTATGAAGTCATATGCAGAAGATAGTAAAGCTGTGTCTACACAATGCCAAAACATTTGGTCGATTAAGTCTTTTTTCTTAAATTTAGTGTAGTAAAATATTCAGCCAATCCAGATGTTTGGCCTCATGTAGACAAAACATCTAGATGATTAACTGAATATTTGACTGAATTGACCAGATGCCACAGCATCGTGTAGACATAGTTTGAGTAGGTGTGATTGACAGAGCAGTATCCAGCTGGGAAGGGAAATAGATGGAGTAGACAATGTAGGGGGTGGGGTTGGGGCGAACCTCGAAGCACATGTTAATGAACCCAGTTCTCTTGCAAGAGACCATTCTAGGAGAGACGTAATCAAAATCCTACTTAAGAAAATTACTGCAATTTCACATAGGATAGTATAGTATAGAAAGACTGGGCCACTTTTGGACCTGTTGAATAAGGAAAAGCATCAGTGAGTGGGTATGCACCTGGTGGCTTTAGAAGAAGCCTCAGATGAAGAGGAATGCCCCTCCCTCTGACTGTTCTGGGGAGGGGAGGAGTTACAGGATAGGCAAGGGTTCAACCAATGGTAAAGAATCCTCAGAGGCCAAAGGAAGAGTTAGGTTAAGACTGACTTATTTACATTTGTGACTGTTTCTCTTCTTCAGCTTACACTCTGTTTTTCAGTGCAAATGCATCTCTTTATCCCTCTCCATCTACACTTCCTCTTCCTTTCCTTGTCTCTCTTCCATCTTCCCCTTTCTCCCTCTCATCCCCACTCTTCTTTCTTCCTCCAAAGTCTCAGTCACTTTTTATTATAATGTTTTATATTTATGTAAATATATATAAATAATGTATATTACAATCTACTATATATGTTATAAATAAATAACTTTTTTAATTATAATTTTTATTATAACTTCTCATTTCCAATGCAACATCTCTCCCTTTTCTCCCTCATCTTCACTAACATTATTTTTAGGTTTGGTACCCTGAATTCATAAAGGTTTCACTCTGTACCCTCTGCACCCAAGTGAAAAGTAGAATTCAAGGGAACAAGCAAGTTTAAGTGAACTCAAAAAACTCTATTTGACTCCATTTCCATCTCCCACCTCTGGGCATTTGAAAAAGCTATTGCCCTTGCCTGGAATACAACCCTTCCTGTCAACACTGCTCAGAATCTTGTCTTTTACCTCCTACATGAAGCCTTCTCTCACCCCACCCATACACACACACACACACACACACTCTCCAGAGTACTCTCTCTCTTAACTTTTTCCTGTGCTATACTTAACTTCTATACATACGGTACCACTGCCACCAACACTCTAAATATTAATGTAATCTCAGTGATGACAGAAATATTTCATTTTTGTGTTTGTATCCCTAACATCTAACAGCGTGTGGCACAGTCATCCATTCATTCAACAAGCACCTGTTTAGTATAGTAGCTTAATAAATGCCTGTGGAAGTGAATTGAGTTAACCATATAACCTCAAGGGAATCTGGAGCTCTGAGACATGACATGAGAGGCCGGAATCCATTTCTATGACAAGCGGTCTGAGAAGGTATCTAGTGAGTCTGCAGAAGACTGAGAATCTGTCCTGTAATAGATAAGTTGGAAAATGAACAACACAATTTGTTCCTAAATGTATAAGAGACCAGGAAAGCTATTCAAAGGGGTCAAGGTTACTAATTGGGGTGGAGATAGGGGAAGGAGAGAGCACTAGGGCAGGGATACATAGAATAGTATATTCTTTACATGGGTACATGTAGGTACTTCAGTCAGGGAGGGTGTGCAACATCTGGTCCATACATGTATCAAGTGAAAAAAATAGTACAATGGTTATACTGGAATGCAAGGCTTCTAGGCAGAAGAGGGACTGTGATCATAGCCTAGGTGTGAAGATAATTGGAAATAACTGAGAAAGGGCAAGTCAGAGCAATATTAAAGCAAAGCAAGAACCAGGTATCACAGAAATTATGGTGGTGAAGGAAAGTGAAGTCTAACATCCCTCTGGGCTTAGAGGATTAGGGAAACTTCTTTTCAACTTGACATTTATTGAAAATCTACCGTGTGCAAGATACTTTGGGGGTATAAGAGGTACAGAAGACAAAAAGAAACCAGCCCCTACCCTAAAGGAGTTTACATTCTATTAAAGACTTGTACCCAAATCATTGAATATAAAGTGACTTGAGGAAAAGAGAAAACTAAGAGAGTAAGGGAAATACCATGAATCTTGAAGGAAAAGAAAGATTCTGAGAAGCTGAGATGAGGAGGGAGAAGATTTCAGATGACCTGGAAAATGCACAGAGAGGCAGGAGGCATGGAGTGTCCAAGTTGAGAAGTAGCTAGTATTCCAATCATTGGAATGGGAAATATGTAAATAACAAATAATACTAAGTAAGGCTGGCAAGGTAGAATGAAGCCAAATTGTGGCAGACTTTAAATGCCACATTGAGGAGTTTGTATGTATTTTATCCAAGGGATAATAGAGAACCAACAAAACCATTTTTGAACAATGAGTAACATGAACATGCTCAGAATGGACACTCGGGAAGAAGTATTTGAGGACCTTAAGGAGAGAAAAAAATGGAAGCAAGCCAGCCAATTAGGAAACCATTACAGTAGTCCTAGTGATAAAGTCCCAAACTGCCAGGAGAACCATGTGAGTTGAGAGAAGGGCATGGAAGCAACAGATTCTGTGGAGATGAAATTAATACCATTTAATAATTGAAAAGATAATGGTCAGGAGGGGGTAGTGGTAGGAGTCAAGATTGATTCCAAAGTCGGAAATCTGGGTAACTAGGAAAGTGAAGGTGTACTCAACCTGATTCAAAAACAAGTTCATTAACTTGAAAGAGGGGCAGATTTTGAGAAGATAATGACTTCTATTTGGAACCTCCAAATGGAGATTTCCACCAGGCAACTGACATTTTAGGATTTTAAGCTAATTACATAGTTTTAGAAGTGTAGAGATGGTATCTGAACCCATAGGACCTGATGAGATCACCAAGGGAGAGTAGAGAGAGAAGAGGACCCAGAATGGAACATTCTGTCATTCACCAGTGGGCTAGAAATTTATGATAAAATGAAGACTTCTCAGGAAAAAAGTATCTATAGAGAGAAGGAATATCATAAAAGAACAGTGTTATAGAAACCAAGTGACAAAAGAGTGGTCAGTAGTGTCAGAAGCCATAGAGACGAAAAAGAGGGTTGGAGTAGAGAAAAGGTTATTTTTCATCCTGCTAATCTTGTCAGCAACCTTGGTGAGAAGTTTTAAAACTGGCCAGTAGTCTCTGAGGCAATACTATCTTCCTGTTGTATGGACTTTGAAAGAAAATTGAGAAAGTGTTTTCTTCATGAAACCTAACCCTTAAGCCTAACTCCTAGAAACTCTCGCCCTGCCGAGAGCCAATCAGAGAGCCTACAACGAAACAGCCAGAAACCCAGTGAACTCAATGGATTATTTAATCATCACCTGCCCTAATCGAGTTCCATTTTTAATCATTTGTGAGATTCTTTCAAGTGAAAGTTAGTTTTCTATTGTACAGGCAGTCTCTGCGAAGTCTTGCCAACTCAAAATGTGTTTTATAAGGAGGTTTCATGTGTGCCAATAAATGATTTGAGATGAATTAATGAAATTTAAAATTCATGGTACTCCTCCATTGTACAACAGTATAATTATAAAGTATAATGTCATAATATATATTTAGAATCTGATAGTATACAAGAATTAAATGCTGGGCCCAGAACTGACTTAGGGAAATCTATTGAACCCTTGATGTAAGGTATTTCCTTGGAAATTTAAAACAGAGGTATCAAAAATATTGCTGAATGTAGCCTGAACCAGATGAAAATATAATAGAGAAATATTCAACAAAAAAAATACAGTAAAACATAGATAATATTAATACATAGTTTTTTAAAGTACATAGAGATCCATATTTGAGTTTGGCATCACTAGTTTAAACTATATCTGTTTTGTCATGAAATCTGACTAGTTTACAAAATAAAATAAAACTTTTTACCTATTTGGAATAATCACAGATTTCACTGTAGTGATAATCAACTAGGTTTTTCTTATACAGGTAACATGGCATTAGAGAAAAAGAATGTTTGACTTGGTGTCAATCTAGACCTGGGTCTGAATGCTGCTACCAACTAGTCAAGCCTCTCTGAGTCTATTTTCACATCTGTATACAGTGGATACTAATCTGTTAGAATCTCGCCAGGATTTTGTGAGGATTGATAAAATATATATAAATATATATTAAAAATCCTCATCAGTTTCCTCACCTGTAAAATGAGGGAGTTGGACTCCATAGTCCCTAAAGTTCTTCCAGTTCTATAAATCTATGATCTTATGACCATATAAATTAATGTAGCTAAATCCCCTCTCTAGAAATCCTTTCAGTTCTCCTAATTGTGTCATTAAGGGAACCAATATCAGGAGCTTATCCCTCTCACATATCTTATAATTTGGCCCCCTAATTGAGAAGCTATATCTGTGACTGCTGAGAGCCTCTGAGGACTAAAATTTGGATTTTCAAAACTGATCAGTGAGCAAACTGTATCCTCTTTATAAACAGGTCTTCCCTTTATGCCTCCAAGCACCTTTAAGTAATGAGCTCCACCAATGCATCTAAAATAGGGTTGGATTACACAAAACTGATTCACTCAACAGCTTTTTCAAGATGGTACAATGTTAGGCACACCTGTCTTTCTAGATGGGGATGGAGGAAGAGGAATGGGTTGAATGATAAAAAGAAAAGCTGTCTGTCTATGATAAATTTCTATTTGGCTGCTTCAGCCCATCTTGAAAACAATGTTTACCTAGTAAGGAAAGGTTATTAATGATCATTTAAAATTCTCTCCAGTGCTGTAGGGTTAGTGAGTCATGCTTTTATCAGATGGAAAAAGAGTTGAGTTCTCCAAATGGGTGGATTTCTCCAGGTGTCTGGATAGCCCCTTCATATAAATATCATCTGGGAAACAATGCCTCCTGAAGCACGTAGATAGTAACCTGGTTGTTCAAAAAGTATATAAATGAAAAATTCCTGAGACATTTGTCTCTTCCATATGTATGAATTCTTAGGCACCCACATCCAAAGAAGAGATTATGGGGAATCTCACCCCCTCATACCCAGTCCCACTCAGCATCCATTCCCCTAAAGTCAACACTTTCTAAAATGTCTTTTCTCCAAGGATTAGAAAAAGATGACCAAGTTTAGTTATGTTATTGTTGTTCAGTTGTTTCAATAATGTCTGACTCTTTGTGACCTCATTTGGAGTTTTCTTGGCAAAGATGCTGAAGTAGTTTACTCTCCAGCTCACTTTGCAGATAGGAAAGTGAGGCTAACAGGGTTAAGTGACTTGCCCCGTGATCACACAGCTAGTGTCTAAGGTCAGATTTGAACCCATATTTTAACAATGTATGAAAATATGGTCAGACTGAAAATATAAACAGAAATGGCAAGTTTGCCCCATTAAGCAGCCTCTGGATGCTACAACAATGCCAGGAAATGACACAAGTGTTGGTCTGAGAGAAAGAGAAGAAGAGGAAACTGAATTTTTCAAAATGTTTGAATAACCAGGTTTTTTACAGGTTGAAACAGAATAAGGCTCTAAATTAGAATTTTAACCTTTGCACTCCTCGATCAATAACAATATTGACATGAGTAAAGAATGAATTTAGAATATAGTAACCAAACATATTCTATTGACTTCCCCTTCATTTATTAAGATTTGACTAACCCAGTCTTTGAGGACCAAGTGTGGTGTGGTGAAAAGAATGCCAAACTTGGACTCAAGAGTCTTACCGACTATCTGTATGATCTTCTGCAAATCACTCCATCACTCTGGGCCTCAGTTTCCTCATTTGCAAAATGAGAAAAATCATATTTCAACTACTTATCACACAGGAATATATTGGGTAAAGCACTTTGAAGGCAGCATAGAAATATAAGCTATTACTAAAATTGTATTAATGTATTAATAATATAGAGAAGGTTATTATTAATTCATTCATTCATTAAAATTTTCATTTAATAAGGATTTATCATAATAATTAATGCTGTAAGTCTTGACCAGACACACATTAGCTCTGTAACCATGGGCAAGTCAAATAACCCTCCCAAGTGCTAAGAGCAACTCTTTGACTATAAATTACAGACAAATTACTGAGCTCCAGCAAGGGAAGGACTTTTAATCCTAGGAATTCTTCACACTGATGAAATAACAAGTTTAGAATAAAACAATAACAAAAAATTTATTAATACAAAAAATTAATTTTATTGTTTTACTATGGTCTTATGTGCTTGGAATGTTCTATCCTCTCCTCCACCTCCATTTCCTCTGTGGAATCCCAGCTCATCCTTTAAAGCCAGACTCCGATGTCACTTGCTTCATTAAGCCTTCTCTGAGTGTGAGTTTAGTGATTGATGGCCTTCTTCCTCAGACCTTACATAGTATTTTGTTTTGTACCTCTCTAATGCTGATGATGGTGATACTGATGATGACAATGGTGACCTTTGTATTATATCCCCCAACTAGACTATAAGCTCCATGGCAGTATGGACCCTGGCTTATGTGATCTTTGTTGTTCTCCTGTCATCTAGCACAATGTGCCTACAGTAGGAGCTTAATAAATATGTGTTAGATTGAATTGAATGCTGGGTCTTCTACCTCTTTAACTAACACTTCTCCTATACTGATTCCCAACTGTGTAAGCACTTTTCTTGGTCACTTAATTAATAAACATTTATTAAGTGACTACTTTCAATGAGAATGAACACAACATCAAGGTCAGCTACCATAGTGATGGTAAGTTCTTCAATTTGAAAAGGCTACAAGCCAAGACCAAAATAGAGGTAATGTTTGTGCATGAATTTCTGTTTGCAGATGATTGTGCACTCAATGCAGCCTCTAAAGCTGAGGTGCAATAAAGTATAGATCAATTCTTTCCTGCCTATGCTAATTTTGGCTTAATAATTAACACCAAGAAAACACAGGTGCTCCATCAGCTACCACCACACTGTTCATACATGGAACCATCAATTACAACAAATGGAGAAGTTTTTAATGCTGTGGATAAGTTCACTCACCTTCGTAGTATACTTTCCAGGGTTGTACACATTGACAGTGAGGTTTGATGCATGTATTGCCAGAGCTAGCTCCGTGTTTGGGAGGCTCCTATGAAAAATTTGGAGGAGAAGAGGTATTAGACTGACTACCAAACTGAAGGTCTACAGGGCCATTGTGCTGACCTCATTGTTGTATGGCTGTGAAACATGGACAGTCTACCAGCACCATGTTAGGAAACTGAATCGCTTCCATTTGAACTGTCTTGGGAAGATTCTGAGGATCACCTGGCAGGATAAGCAAAGATAAGTCTTTGCTCTAGCTGAACTGCCAAGCATTCAAACTATGCTTCAGAGAGTACAACTCCGGTGGGCTGGCCACATTGCTCGAATGCAAAGTGTATGCTTACCAAAAAGACTATTTTATGGAGGACTTACATGGGGCAGGCGATCACATGGTGGTCAGAAGAAGCAATACAAGGACACTCAAAGTCTCTCTAAAGAACTTTGGATTTGATTGTGCAACATGGGAGACACTGGCACAGGACTGCTCAGCATGGCATGCCCACATCAGAAAAGATGCTGTGCTCTATGAGCAAAGCAGAATTGAACAGCATAAAGGAAACATAGGATGTGCAAATTTGGAGTATCCACTCCAAATATTCATGAGGATTATCTGTGCCCAGCCTCTGGCAGAGCATTCCAAGCTCGTATTGGTCTGATCAGCCACAGTAGGACACACTGAAACTTCACTTAGTCGTGGTGATGTCATTTTGGTCTTCTTCAAAAACAAGACAACAACCAACATTGTCCCTTAAGAAGATTATCTGTTCTCTTTATTTCTCTTCAGTTTTGCTTTTGTTTTCAGTTTTGACTAACTTGTGAGTTTGAAATCACCTCTTTTTAAAGTTGCTCAGTAGATAGAACACTAGGGCTTGTAGTCAAGAAGACCTGAATTTACATGTATCCTCAGATACTTAACTAGCTCTGGGACCTTGGGCAGGACACTTCACCTCTGTTGATCTCAGTTGCCTCGTCTATGCTCCAGAGTTAATGTAAGGGTCAAATGAGATAATATTTTTAAAGTGCTTTGCAAATCTTAGAGTGCTATGTAGATGCTATCATTGTTGTTGTTAACTTACTATTATTAAACAGTCCAAAGCTCATAGAAAGTCCTTTTCATACAAGCCTGATCCTGCCAATGCGAAGGAGGAATTGAATTGTTTTGAAGCCCCACAAAGAACACAGTTCTTGGCCAGTGGAATGACCAATTTTTTATCAGAAAGAGTTGATGCCCCTCTGAAAATCAGGTAGTCGACTCCTTTTTCTCCAGGAAGCTGAGGCTCAAGGGTTGAGGCATACACAATGCCCTACTGTCATGACAGAAGTAGACATTGAACCTGATATCCAGTCTTTCAGGACCACTGCTTCCAATTCCAGGCTGAGACACTTGGACTTTTAGGGGTAGAGTCGAGAGAAGAATAAAATGTGAGTTTCCAGTTTGCTCACCCAAAGGACCTCCATGATGAGTACTCAACACAGGAAACCATTTCTCCTTTCAGAATGAATGTTCACTTAGCTTGCTTTTCCAGCCAGGAGTTCAGAACAAGCCAGAGTGCAAAGCAGGCATTTGGTAATGTCCTCCTGACTGCCAAGATGGATTAAAACTGGGATATCTTATAACTGGTGAGTAATAATTAAAGCTCCTATGGACCCTCCATGTTCCCCATGGTGTGATTCTTTTCGTACATGGAACGTTGTCATTCTTCTACAGAGGAGGCTTTGTAATTTCCTTCACCATTCCTATACTTGGCACCCAAGGCCATATTAAAGAGATGCTCTGACATGATTTCCAGTTTCTTAGAAGAATTCAAGCAATAGCCAGACTTGTTCCTTCTCAGATCCAGTACCTAAACAGAGACATTATTAAAATATAAGGATCACTCCAACCAGACTATTCCTTTTAAGACATTCTTAAAAAATAAAAAGTATCCTTTTAGACTATAACAATACTGAGAGCTAGTTCCTCCACCATGCCTTGTTTCCCCAAAGTGATTTTGCCTTTGTATTCAGTTGTGAGTGCTGAATTTTAGGAAGGGCACTGACAATCTAGAGCATGTCCAGATGACCATAAGGACTGGAGACCATGCTCTATAAAGATTATAAGCATTAAAGGATATTTAACCTGGAAAAAAGACTTTGCAGGCAGAGGGTGAAGAGTTATAACCCTCTGGATTCATTCTCCTAACTCAACTACTTCTCCAATTAGGGTTTTATCATGAAGTAACCCTGAACAAATGAGTTTTTCTAACACTGTCACTCATGAGTCTCCATCTATATGGAATGCCACAATATCAGTCAGCTGGTTGACATGAATAAGCCTTTACCAAGGAATATTTGATCAACTGGATAATCACTGAACCAGTTATATAAATATACTAATTATATATATATATATATATATATATATATATATATATATATATATATATAAATTATACTAATATGAATGTGATGGAATGCTATTTATGTTGTAAGAAATTATAAAGGACACAGTTTCTTAGAAACCTGGGAAGAAATATGAAGAGAGTGAAGCAAGTAGAATGATAAAATTATAAAGACAAACAACTTTGAAAGACATAGGAACTCTGATCACAATGACCAACCATGATTCATGATGACATAGGCTGCCCACCTCCTGACAGAGAAGGGATGGAATTAAGGTACAGATTGAGACTTTAAAAAAAACCTTAATTTATATATTTTAATTTTTAGCATTTATTTCCACAAAATTTTGAGTTCCAAATTTTCTCCCCATCTCTCCCCTCCCACACTCCAAGACACTGTGCATTCTGATTACCCCTTCCTCCAATCTACCTTCTCTTCTATCATACCCCACCCCTTATTCCCATCTTCTCTATTTTCTTGTAGGGCAAGATAGATTTCTATACCCCATTACCTATATTTCTTATTTCCCAGTTACATGCAAAAACAGTTCTTAACATTTATTCTTAAAACTTTGAGTTCTAACTTCTCTCCCTTCCTTTCTCCCCACCCATCCCTACTGAGAAGGCAAACAATTCAATATAGGCTATATATGTGTAGTTATGCAAAAGACTTTCATAATAGTCATGTTGTGAAATACTATATTTCCCTCCATCCTATCCTGCCCCCCCCATTTATTTCTATTCTCTCTTTTGACCTTGTCCCTCCCCAAAAGTGTTTACTTCTAATTACTCCCTTCTCCCATTTGCCCTCCCTTCTATCATTCCCCCACAGGCCACTTATCCCTTTCTCCTCCACTTTCATGTATTGTGAGATAGGTTTTCATTCCAAAATGAGTGTGCCTTTCATTCCTTCTTTGAGTCAAATATGATGAGAGTAAACTTCATGTTTTCCCTCTTACCTCCCCCCTTTTTCCCCTCCATTGAAAAGTCTTTTTCTTGCCTCTTTTATGAGAAATGATTTGCCCCATTCCATTTCTCCCTTTCTCCTTCCAATATATTCCTCTCTCACCCCTTAATTTTATTTTTTTCGATATCATCCCTTCTTATTCAATTCACCTTGTGCCCTCTGTCTATATGTATATAATCCCTCCAACTACCCAATATTATCTTTCCATGTAAGAATGTAAACAGTTCAGTTTTAGTAAGTTCCTTATTATTTCTCTTTCCTTGATTCTTGTGTTTGAAAGACAAATTTTCTATTCAGTCTGGTCTTTTCATCAAAAGTGCTTGAAAGTCCTCTATTTCATTGACTGACCATTTTTTCCTCTGAAGTATTATACTCAGTTTTGCTGGATGGATGATTTTGGGTTTTAATCCTAGTTCCTTTGACCTCTGAAATATCATATTCCAAGCTCTTCAGTCCCTTAATGTAGAAGCTGCTAGACTGTGTGTTATCCTGATTGTATTTCCATAATACTTGAATTGTTTCTTTCTGACTGCTTGTAGTATTTTCTCCTTGACTTGAGCACTCTGAAATTTGGCTACAATATTCCTAGGAGTTTTCCTTTTGGGATCTCTTTCAGGAGGTGATTGGTGGACTCTTTCCATTTCTATTTTACCCTCTGATTCTAGAGTATTAGGGAGTTTTCCTTGATAATTTCTTGGAAGATGATGTCCAGGCTCTTTTTTTGATCATGATTTTCAGTTAGACCAATACTTTTAAAATTGTCTCTCCTGGATCTATTTTCCAGGTCAGTTGTTTTTCCAATGAGATATTTCACAGTCTTCTATTTTTTCATTCTTTTGGTTTTGTTTTATAATTTCTTGGTGTCTTATAAAATCATTACCTTCCATCTGGTTCATTCTAATTTTTAAATAATTATTTTCTTCAGTGAGATTTTGAACCTCCTTTTCCATTTGGCTAATTCTGCTTTTTAAAACATTCTTCTCCTCATTGGCTTTTTGCACCTTTTTATTTTGCCATTTGGGTTAGTCTATTTTAAAGGTGTTATTTTCTTTAGCATTTTTT
>CM053773.1:2031059-2048232 GCA_028658325.1 Potorous gilbertii
AGCCTTTGGAGTTGTCTTAGATCCTTGCATTAATGAGAACAGCTAAGTGTATCAAAGTCAGTCATAACATAATCAATGTAGCTGTTACTGTGTACAATGTTCTCCTGGCTCTGCTCATTTCACTTAAAGTCCTCTTGGTCACATTTACAAGACTCTAAAAAAAAATCTATTATTAGTAACTTTAGTTAGATGAGCTCCATATCTAGCCTAGAGAGTGCTTTGTTTTCACATTTCCAGACACTGTGCAGAAATCCAAACTTAATTCTAAGGCACCTTTTCTTACCTAACTGATCATTCCCCAAATTTGCCTTTCTCAAGCATCAACAGTAGTGACAGTACCATCTTTCCTTCTTGCTCAGTACATCATAATTACTAGTAATGTTATTTGAGGTCCTTCGGATAATATCGTTTGTACTCAAAGTAATCATGAAGAGCAAGACATTAATCCAGTCTGACAAGTCTTAGGAGTCCCAGCTTTCTCCTGCTTTTGTTCAAAGTTGACAGACACTTCAGTATCTCTCAGCCGAGAGTCACTAGTCACCACTATTTGTGTTTTCTTCTTTAGATCATCACTAGTATAATTCCTCTTAATTGATGGCACCTAAGGATCCATAGCCTTCTTCTCTAGAGAAGGAAAAAAACAAACAAAAAACAAAATCCACAAAAAAACTTCCCAATTTCTCCTCAATGTTTCCAGCTCACTCCTCTAAGGGAAGATACTCAATCACTCAGTATCAAATGCTCGCTTGTGACACAGTTTAGGACTCTTCTTTGCCTCTTCAGATTTCCTGCCCTCCTGCCCCAAAATCATGTTCTTCATTCTTTTAAAGAAAACTTTATACTTCTTGTTACACTGGAGAGAACAGAGGTGTTCTTCTAGGTCAGGCATGACTATATTAGGTCTTCACCGTCTCCTCTAAGGAAGTCAAGTCTTTGCAAAATTCTCCTTTCCACCCTCCTTGCTGGATCCTGATCCTCAAGAATCACAGTTCCCTGTCATTCTTTTGGGTATAGCTTGTACCTAGCTCTCCTGTGGAACTGCCAAGCCAAATTGCCTATTCCTTGGGCTGGGGGAATCAGATCCTGAATGTTCCCAAGCTTTAGTTTAATTTATTTCTCTTTGGACTTCTTGCCTTTTGAGGATGCTCACTCAATAGCCTGCCTTCAATTATCAATTAGTAGATTTCCTGCTAAGCCCTAATACAAACAGAATCTGTCCTCATATGTCCTCTGGGCCAGGATCTCAAGCAGGAACCAGACTACCAGCAAAGCTTTATCTAAGTGAATATCATAATTGCTTCCTTTTCTTTTCTTACCAAAATACTTTATTTCCATGTTTCCCCAGTTGTAACACTCTTCCAAAAGTGCAAGAAGCACATTGATTTATAGTCTGGCAAACAGTTATTTTCTGCATGTTTGTTGGACTTAATTTTTAACCCCAAGACTTTCATTGTAAATCTCATTATGCTGACAGAACATTACTTTTCCAAAGAGAGTTTCCCGTTAGATGAATGTTCTGTTCTCTTAAAATGTTTTTATTTTGTTACCTATTTCCCAGTTATGTATAAAATATTTTTAACAATAATTAAAAGAAATTTGAGTTCCAAATTCTTTCTCTCCCTTCTGTCCCTCCCCTCTTTTTGAGAAAGGAAGCAATTTGATATTGATTATACATGTGAAGTCATGCAAAACAAATTTCCCTATCATCTATGTTGTAAAAGAAAGCAGACCAAAAAATAAAACAAGAAAAATAAAGTTAAAAAAAAGTAAGATTCAATCTGTATTCAGAGTTCATCAGTTCTCTTTCTGGAGGTAGACAGGATTTCTCATCATGAGTCCTTTGTAATTATCTTGGATCATCATCTTGATCAGGATAATTAAGTCTTTACATCATTCTTACAATATTGCTGTTACTGTGTACAATGATTTTGTGGTTTTGATTACTTCACTTCATATGAGTTCATATAAGTATTCCCAGGTTTTTCTGAAACTACCTTGCTCATCATTTTTTACAGCTCAACACATCATCACTTCATCAGAATCATACCACAGCTTGTTCAGTCATTCTCCAACTGATGGGCATCCCTATTTTCAATTCTATGCCACCACAAAAAGAGTTGCTATAAATATTTTTGCACACATAGGTCCTTTATCTGTTTTTTTTTTTTTATCAACTAGGGGTAGTAGTGGTATTGTAAGGTCAAAGGGCATCCACAGTTTTATAGCTCTTTGGGCATAATTCCAACTCATCCTGCAGAACGGTTGGATTGGTTCACAACTCTGCTAACAGTGCCTTGGTGCCGCAGTGCTCCCACATGCCTTTCAGCATTGGTCCTTTTCCTCTGTTGCCATGTTAGCCAATCTGATAGGTGAGTGGCGGTACCTCAGAATTATATCAATATGCATGTCTCTAATCAGTAATGATTTAGAGTATTTTTTCATATGACTATTGGTAGCTTTTGATTTTGTCTTCTGAAAATGCCTGATTATATCCTTTGACCATTGACCAATTAGAGAATGGCTCTTATTTTTATAAATTTGGCTCAGTTCTCCACCTATTAAATGAGAGCTTTATCAGAGAGACTTGTAAAATATTCTCCCTTCCCGTTTCCTGTTTTCCTTCTAATTTTGGCTGCATTAGGTTGTTTTTTTTTTTTTTTGCGAGGGAGCAAAAGCTTTTTAATTTCATGTAATCGAAACTACTGATTTTAATTCCTGTGATTCCCTTTCTTTCTTATCTGGTTATAAACTCTTTCCTTATCCATAGATCTGATAGGTACATTTTTCCATGTTCCCCTTATTTGCTTATGATATCACCCTTTACGTCTTAATCACTCATCCATCTTGACCTTATCTTGGTATATAAGATGTTGATCTATGCTTAGTTTCTGCCAAACTGCTTTCTGGTGTTCCCAGTAATTTTTAATCAAATGGTATACTGTTATCTCCAAAGGTAGGATCTTTGGGTTTATCAAATACTAGATTACTGTGGTCACTTACTACTCTGTACTGTGTACCTTATTCCAGTGATCCACTACTCTGTTCGTCAGCCAGTACCATACTATTTTGATGATTAGTGCTTTGTAATATAGTTTGAAATCTGGAAGTGCTAGGCTACCTTGCTTTGCATTGTTTTTTCAATGATATTTTTGACCTTTTGTTCTTCCAGATGAATTTTGTTATGTTTATTTTAATTCTTGAAAAGACAAGTATTCAAGTCAAAAATACCTAGTTATACAATTTTTCTTCTACTATCTCAATGTTCTCTGAGACATTACCATTCCTTAAAACTCACCTACTAGTAGTCTTCAGATAATTTACACAGACGAACATAGTCATAGCCATTATAACTGATTTACCTTCTGGCAATCAATTCTGAATTGATAAAAGTATTATAGTTCCCAAAGAAAAGTTGAATATGGAATTTTATTTAAGTGATACTACTCTTTTAGTCCTGGAGATATTAAAAGGCATCTTCTCAAAGGCAACAAACAGCTTGCTTTTCATAGGAGAAAAGTATGTTGAAGTCTACCTCAACCTAAGCTCCAAAAAAGTTTTGGCTTTCAGGGAGGCCAATAGGAAGGAAAAAAAATGTAATACTCCCCAGTGAGTATCTGTTATGCACCAAAGTTATCTTGCCTCCTCCACAGATTTCTGCACAGCTAACACTTGTTGGTCTGGAGAAGGTCCAGTGATACCCTGATGTCATGACTGAGCACTTGAAGCAACAGACAGTTGTAGACTGGAAAAAAATTCTCTAAATATTACCTTCCATTTCAGATTTATTAATTTTTTTCTTCTAATTTTTAAGTAGCACTTCTATTCAAAATTGCTCAATCAGAACAGAACAAATTTTAATTTGTGTGAAACTGAGTGAAGTGAGGGAAACACAATGACAGAGACGCAGGAAAATTTTAAGACTTGCTTCAGAGATTTTCTACAATGGACTTGGTACTTTTTTTTTTTTGTGCAACAAGCAGTTCATGAATATAATAAAGTCATACTAAAGCTATAAAATTTACTATTATTAGGGAACTGATGAAAATGACTGGAAGAACTGGTTCATTCTGAGAAACAGTGAGTAAACAATTTCTACAGCTGCATTATCACTATTCATTTATTCCCCAAAGAAGACAAAGCAAAGTATACAGGATGTTAAGATTATCATTCAGGAAAACTAAGTTGAATTTCCAAAACCAATAAAGCATCAACTTGCTTCCTGTTCTTGGAATGGACTACTACTGTCCACAAACTTCAATACTTTCCATCCTGAAAATGCTCTTTATGGGAAACTACATTTTATAGTTTCTTTTAACAAAGTGAGAAAGGGTATGGTCTATGGAACTTGTGCAAGATCTGTGTCTCCACTCAATAATGGTAGTGGGAGTTGAAGCTGCTACTAACACACTAATGTCTAACAGTTGTCACAGCCTTAGACAACTATTATTGGCCCTCCCTTTTACAGAGGAAGTAACTGAGGCAGTAAACATAAACTCACATAAAGTGATCTGTTCGAGGCCATTGTATTTCTCTGGAAGACAAATGATCAGAATTCTTGTCTGTTAGCTCAAAGCAGAAATCTATCTACCTCTAGAGAACCAGAGGAAAAAAATGCAACTTGGTAACCAACCCACATCACTTCTACAGGAGGTGGTATGATATAAAAAGATCACTGAACTTGGACTCAGATGATATGAATTTGAAGCTCCATTCTGCCACTTATTAATAAATACCTATATGATTCAAGTCAATCAACATACAGTCCAACCTGTGTGTCCCAGAAGCACCTTCAACTTAGTCCAAAACAACTCATTATCTTTCCTTCCTAAACTCACCCTTTTACAAACTTCTCTGTTACTGTTGAGGGAAAAAAACATCCTTTTAGTCACCCAGGTGTACACCTTTGGTATCATCCTCAATTCATCCTCTCACTTAATTCCACATTTCCAATTAACTGCCAAATCTTGCAGTTTCTCTCAATACAACATCCCCAGATCTCTCTACTCATATGGCCACTGTCCTAGCTTATACCTCCATCACTTTTCACCTGAACACTACAACAGCCTTCTGTCTATTTTCTATGTTTCAAGTCTCTCCCCACTCCTCATTTCCTGAGGCACAGGTCCGAACAGGTCACTTCACCACTCAATAGAATCCAGGGGCTTCCTATTACTGCTAAGGTCAATCATAAACTGTGTTTACAACCTGATCTCTTTCTACCTATCAAAGTCTTCTTATTCATTATTCTCCTTCGTGCACCCTACGTTTCAGCCACACTGGCCTAGATACTGTTTCTTATGTATCTACTTCCTGTCTATATGCCTTTGCACAGGCTGTGTTCCAGTTCTGCCATGACCTTCCTCCTCAACTCCACTTCCAAGACTCTCTAGGCTCATTCAAGATTCAGCTTAAATGCCACTACCTATAGGATGCCTTTACCATCAGCTCCTGGTGCCTCCCTCATCAAGTTTACCTAGCATTTGTGTTGTATATACCTACTTAAGTACATATTTTCTCTCTTACTAGAATGAAAGATCCTTGAGAGAAAGAATTGTTTTTTCTTTTTGACATTTTTAGCACTTGGTACAATGTTTGGCAGACAGTAGGCACTTAATGCTTATTGACTTATCTATAAAATGAGGATGCTGGGCTAGATGACCTCTATGGTCCCCTCCCATCCTAAATCTGTGATCCTCAACATATTAAATTACTATCTTGTATTCTCACTGAAGTCTTTATTTTGTGTATTCTCATTGTAACTCCATTAGTCAGATGCTATGTCTAACATAGGCTCGTACACTTTAGAGACTTAATAACTATTTGCTCTTAGCCACATTCCCACTAGGGAGGAAATGAGTAGTAGTTAATAGTGGATATCTATAAATGCTAAAGGGAGTGGTTCAAGTGGTACTGAATGTTTCTAACAAATATAGTGAAATAACAAATTACAGGGATGAACAGAAAGTGTGAATTATGTAAAATATGAGTAAGTAAAAAATTCTATCCTCCTTAGCCTATCCTAAAAATGAGCCAAATGCTTACTTCCTACGGTTATGAAGCTGTGGGCATTAGGAGTATTGTGACAGAGGACTGGAGGTGAGTGAAATGTGTTTTAGGCAACACTTAGAATATCTGAAAACCTAGGATGAGTGTGGCCATAGCATTCTTTATTCTTTCTACTCTGTAACTCATTCTGACTTGGAAATAATGATAGGAAAGGTACTGGAGGTTGTGTTTTATACACCTGGAGTCATCAGAAAAACTCAGTTAAATAATTTAATCAATGAAGAATAAATTATTGCCAGTTTAACTACCCTGTGTTAAGTGCTCTGTGGAATACAAAGAAGTATATGACATAGTGTGTACTGTTAGGCAACTTGCAGCTTAGTTAAAGAGAAAAATCTTCACTGAATATGTGCTAAATAACAACCTGTGCTAAATAATACTAATAAATTTAACTCAAGAAAAGACACCAACAAAAGTGTTAATCCAGTAAAGACAATAATACAAAAGATGTAAGTAGGCAGCACATGATTAATTTCCAAATAATTGGCATACACAATGAACATTCATTCAAAGGGAAAGAGAGACCACTATTGACTGAAGTAGTCTGGGAAAGCTTGATGGAGAAGAGATTTGAGCTGAGTAGGATTGGGTAAGACTTTTGGTTAGATAAGGAGTATGGAGAGTCCTTCCTCATTTGTAGAATGAGGAGTTTGGGCTGGTTGGTCTCTGAGGCCTAATTCTTGAGAATCACAGTTTTACTTTGTTATTTTAAAATTATGTAAACTCAAAAGTGTTCTCTGAAGATGAAGGTGGAAACTGTAGAGGGTCATTGCTGTTTAATGCAAGGTAAAATTTTCTAACAAGGATTATCCTAAAGTGGAAGGGTTGCCTCAGGAATCAATGCAGAACATTTTCTACGACTAGAGATCTTTAAGAAAAGGCTGAATTACTACTGGTTATGTAGGCTGTAAAGGATTTCTTGTTTAGGAATGGGTTAGAGGGATGGCCTCTGAGCTTCCCAATCAACTTGGACTTATCTGTGAGGAAACTGTTCTAGGCAGTGGAAATAGCATGGTCAAAAGCACAATGGCAGGAAAATCATTTTTTTTTTTTTTGGTGTGGGGAAGGTGGGAGAATGGACTAGGGATAAGTAGGGAATGTAATGAGTGAAATATGGCAGCTATAGACTCCTCTGGGGATTAATGGGAGAACAGAAAGGTAGGCTGCAATCTGCTTATGAAAGGCCATAAGGCTATACATTTGGATTTTATATCACACTTAACAGAGATTCAATGAAAGTTTTGTTTTGTTTCTTTTTTTAAATCAGGAGAGCAACATCAAAGTAGCGCTTTAACAATATTACTCTGAAGAACTTGGAAGGGGAAGGCCCTGAAGGCAAGAGGACCAGTTAGAAAACTACTAAAGTACTTCAAATATGAAATAAGGATTAAGCACTGAGTGGTGGCAGTGGGCTGGAAAGAAAGAGATGGGTAGCATCACAGAAGGTATGTCCATGTTCTGTTAAGAAATGGCAGGTATTGACTGTGTACTACCAAATGGTCTTGAGAAAAGCTCAAGATTTATAAAGAGAAAGATGTCAAAATAAAATCCTTTTATGAAACTTTTAATGTTACAGTGAGGAGGCTGCTATAGGTTGTTATGTACAAGGGATATGATTTTACCTCCAGTACTACCGAAACAATAGTGCTTTAGAATAAAATTTCTATTTAATGACAGTCTAATGTGGTAAATTATCTCAGTACTTCAATACTTCATGATCAGTACAGGCAGTTCCTTAATTACCACAGATCACAACCAATTTAAAACTCTCTATCTTGCAGGATTCTGATGTGAGCCCTTCCATAATTCTTCCATAGAGGACAGAATACAGCAATACACCAGACGTAACTTAGTATTTTCTCTGGCTCCTTTATTATTTTTGTGGCTACTAATGCCACTGAACTATTCTTCTGTTAGATCTCACTCTTGTTATGTAACCGGTTCACCTTTTCTAGTTACACATGCCCTTGTTGGAGACTTTGTGCTAGAATAACTTGTTAGAGGAAGGAACCAGAGGTAAGATATCAGTTAAGAGGCTCTTTAAGTATGACATATAAAACTGCCTTACACCACTATTCCAATATGACACTTCTTGTACATAAGCCATCACTGATAATGACAAATCATGTGTCTCTGAATCCTTTGGGTCACCTGAAATTTTTAGTCTTCTTGTATGTTCTTTCTACATCTCCCTATGGACCAAAGATGGTGCCTTGGAAGGCTTAGTTTTAGCTCTGAAATACCTGCCCTCCAGCCTGAGCTGTCCTGATTGGTGAATACCTCACCTAACTTCACTATGTCATGCTGGTCTCATCAAGGTTTCACTTTCTTGTTGTCGTTCTGTTATTTGCAATTGTGTCCAACTCTTCGTAACCCCATTTGGGGTTTCCCTGGCAAATATGCTAGAGGGGTCTGCCATTTCCTTCTCCAGCTCATTGTTGTACAGATGAGGAAACTGAGGTAAATGGGGCAAGTGACTTACTTGGTCAGGGTCACATAGCTAGCTAAGCGTCTGAGGCCAGATTTGAATTCATGAAGATGAATCTCCCTGATTACAAGCCCAGTGCTCTCTCTACCATGTCACCTTGTTACCTAATGCCTTGCTTCAACTACAGTCATCTTGGTACTTGCCATGTGATGGCAAGTACATCTCTATGCCCCCTCCCAAACTTTCCAGTGCTGTAAACCACAATCCAATTGATATTGCCACCGCTACTAGAAAGGGTATGCCAATCTGCCCTTCTATGGTTCCAGGTAGAATTCCTATTTACTTTCCAAATCAAAACACCTCTCCTCAGCCACCATTCTCCTTTTTGTTCTCCTCTCCCTATTAGGGTATTGTGATTGCCCCAAAGCCCTTAATAAGTGCTCATTCATTCTTTGATAGATTTATGTCATATGATTTGCTGCCACAGGGCATTGCTGGGAAAATATCAGTGTAAAAATGATGAGCTTGGAAGCAACTTTAAAACTGTGATGTGCTACAAAATTTCCCAAATGAAACCCATTCTGCTCTCCCCCACCTGTTCAATTTTGGACCCACTTCACTGTCCATCTGCAGTTTGTGTCTTGGATATATGTACAGATGGATTAACTCATTGCACTATCTATCCAACTTCATGTCATAATCTAGGCAATGTGTATTCTTCATCCACTTGTTTTTTTGGTGTTATTAAGAGCTGATCTCTTCTGAATGGTGATGGATTTCACTGAGTAAAACTTCTAGTATTAATTATAGAAATTGATAAAATAAACACAATGTCATCTAAAAATACAATACAAGACCATCTATTTAGGAACCTTCTACGGACACTTTGTGTAAAAATCTCTAAGAGAGGTAGTGAGCTCCTTTGGCTAACCTATGCCAACTTATTTTATGTTTCTTAATATTGATTATTAGGGGACAGCTATGAATGATGTAATCTTTTTGACTACTAATCAAGGGATCTTTTATGATTTTAACATAGTAAAATATCTTGTTGGAGAGGATTCTTGGGAAATACACTTTGTTCTACTAAGTCAAATTTTAAAAAGTAAATGCCAAACAATAATACAATTGAAAATCATATTCTCTAAACCTCTTAGTCAACTGTACATACTAGTCATCTGTTGTAGAGAATTATCTGTGAAAGCCTGTCTGTTCCTTTCTCATATTTTTATCAAGGGTGAAACTAAGAATGTGGAAGAAACAGAAGTGCAATGGAATGGGTTTGCCAGTGTTACTATAGTCATTTAATTTCATAATAATAATTTTCCTGCCTTGGTGCTTAACGTGCTGTAGAAAGAAGTAATGGCATGGAAAAAATGACATGGGGAAAATGGGGCTGGATCTGACCAGATGCTGAGAGGAAAATCTGTGCCGAAGGTGACATGATTTTTAAAGACCCAAGGGGCAGAATTTTAAGATATGTGAAAGAGGGAAATATTCTAAAGGTGTGGGGAAAAAATGCTAACTGGGAAGAGATTAGTAAACTGCTGACCCATCTGCTGACTTTCATAGGATCCTATCTGGAAGGGAACTCAGGTCATAATCTTTTATGGATGAAGAAACAAGTCAGACACAAAGAGTTTTGCTTAAAGTCAAAAATAACTGAGCCAGGTTTCAAACCTAAGTTCTCTGGCAACAAATCCAGTTCCATTTCCTCCATCTTACAGGTTCTTAAGTATCTATTCTGTTTCCTCTCTTATAGTTTACCTTTCCACATCAGTTGTCCTTAAATAGTGTTCTGGAACGTCACTACCCCTGAGTGACACAGGGAATAGAGCAACGGCTCTGGAGTTAGGAAGACCTGAGTCTTACTAGCCTTGGGACCTGGGGCAAGTCACTTAAAAAAAAATCATTAATAACAACAAAACTGTTTTCCTCAGTTTTACCTACTAAAATTAAGATAATAACAGTATCTACCTCTCAGAGTTGTTGTGGGGAGTGTCTGGAACATAGCATCAATATAAATGCTTATTCCCTTTCCTTGCCTTCTTAAAAAGCTGTGATGATCCTCTACTGCTAATGGGATCAAGTCCAAACTTCTCAGTCTGGGGTTCAAGGTCTTCTATGGCCCAGTCCTAACCTTTCTTACTTTATGTTCTCCTACTTCCTTAGAAGTCTCTACTACATTTATGGAGGTCTTGTGTCTCAATTGCAACTCGACTCCTTGCTACTTTAAAAATTGTGTTTTTTCTGGTTCTTATAGCTCCTTCCCTATTATTCTGCTGTTCGCCATCTAATACTCTAGCCCTTCATGAAGGGTTTAACCCTTACCATCTCAGTGTGCAGTAACTTTTGCCTCCTCCAAGTTATGACCCTTCAAAAATCAGATTCTATATTTTGTTTGAATCCAGATATCACTGATTATTTGCGGCCCCATGATATTATTTTTATGCTAATTACAATATTTATAATAATTATTAATATTAAATCAACAAGCACTTATTAAGCATTGGGGATAAAAAAGGGGAAATGAAACAATTTCTGCCTTCAAGGAACTTAATGTTTTATTGGAGGAAGAAGGGACAACATTTACATATAGAGGACATGAAAATACAAAAAAACTCCAACAAGTTTTTTTCCCCCTCCCAAGGCAGGGCAAAACATATTCTACTCTCCCACAGGTGCCTCATCTCTGTGCACACAACAGATTTCAGTAAGACTGATTTACATTTCAGAAGCACCAGTGTTGGTCATCTTGGCCAAAAGCTAACAATTATACAGGGCTTTAAAGTTTGACAAGTGCTTTACATATGTTATTTTACTTGGTGCTTATAACTCTGCAAAGTATGTGCTAATATGGCCCATTTTACAGATAAGGAAAAATGAGGTTGAGGGATGTGAAAGTGATTTGCCTAGGGTCAGATATGTGCCAAGTGTCTGAGGTGGGATTCAAATGCAGGTCTTCCTGATATGAAGTCCAAAGCTCTACCCACCACACTACATTGCTTCCTTGTACTGTTACGCAATTGTTTCCCTTTTGTGAAATCTGTCTCCCCAAAGGGACCATGAGCTCCTCATATAAGCCTTTATAAAAATGATTTATGTATTTTTCAAGGATATCCTTAATGAAAACATGAGTAAAAAAAAAACCTGAGAATCTCAGAGCTGTAACAGACCTTAGGGACAATTTAAACCAACCCCTTCACGTTATAGATGAGGAAAGTGAAGCCTAGAAAAGTTAGATGACTTGTCTGAGGTCATATATGTGCTAAGTGTCTGAGGTGACAGGATTCCAGGTCTTCTGACTCCATTTGATGTTGGCCTATTTAATTCACATCGGCTGCTCTGCCCTTTCACTCTCACTACTATAGCTCGTGTTCTATAGCCCAACCTATTACTTCTGCTGGGCAGTGGAATGTTTTACTGAGGTGGAAACTAGAATTAAAATTAAATGTTTGTTTTTTTGTCATAGCACATGTCACACAATGCAATTCTGCACCACTCACGAGTGCTACATATGAAACCCAAGTATTTAATGCTCTGCCAGTATCTGCGATGGGACAAGGCTGTGCCCTCTAATGACATCTTACATTGTCTAAGCCCATCCAAGACTTTCCATCTGCACTATTAAGCCTTAGTGCATGGGGTGATGTGGCACATTCACTTCAACTCCTGGTACTTGTTGCTTCTACAAAATTATGTATAATAACCACAAGATTACTAGGTTAATTCTGATTTCTCAGGGCCAAATTCAAAATACTGGCACCAGTGTTGTAGCCCAGCCCTCCAAACCTCCGGGACAGACAAGTTGATTGAACAGCAGATATTGCTGACTGATGAAAAAAAAATCAAGGTATAATAGTAAAATTTGAAAAACCAGGCCATGAGTATATTTTCACAAAATAGAGAAATCTCACAGTTAGAATGGAAGTGGCATATATACTATATTAATTGTTTTAATTCACAGATGAGCCACTGAGAAGAGGGGTGTGATGGAAATGGTATAGGGATTATTAAAAACAGAAGGAAAACTGTACACCATTTCTATTTTCCAAGTGTTTACAATGGCAAAACATTTGTTCCAAAAGGGTAATGTCTTTCCCTAATGAGATTCCTTGATTAACACCTATAATCCTAACTTCAGTTAAGACAAGTCTTTTAAATGATATTTACTTTGGGCAATTTCTCAAATTCAAGTGTTTTTATAATTTTCATGAATTACTTCTACTACCCGCACTACAGAGGAGAAAGTTCAGCTTGATATTCAGAAAGAATATAAATGCACAGAACTAACTATATACTTTATTGTTTCATAATGGAATTTTTGATTTTTTTGTTTCTTTTTAATAATTTTTATTATTCAAGGCTCAAGATCATTCCTTCTTCAACTTTTGGTTAACTGAAATGAAAGCCTGTCTTCTGTTAATATTAATCTTACCTGACCAAACTTGTCCCATGGGATGTGAAAATTTACCTAAGGCCTTAAAACATTCCCTGGATAAGAAGCCCGAGGAAGAATTTCAACTATTTCTTATTCTTTGGTGACATGTAAATCTTCCCTTTAGATCAGCCTATTTATGAACACAGTAAGTGTAGTAGTTTAATCTGTAACTTGACTTAGTTTACCTACAAAGTCTATTTAACTAGGTTTGTTTATCTATGAGAGCATGATTGTTTAACTTTGGAAGCATGGGACTATGGATTTGTCTTTTTTGTAAGTTTTATGGCCTAAGAGGAATGTACAAGATTGCAATATGTAAAAGAATTATTTCTCTATTTTGATGTAATTTTGTCTATAAAAGGGCTTGTTAGAACACCAATGATTGTTCAGGTTTATTGTTTTCTCTAAGGCCTGAACTTATCTATGCTTGATCACAATAATAAAGTCTAGGTTTTTACCTCTATAATTTCTGCACCGTGGTACATATATTTCAGCAGCACTTACCTATTACATGAACTCAGATATTTCTCCCATAACAACTTCAACATAGATTTAGGTTATAAATTTTCAGATCAAATATAGATTTAAAAATATGGAAAGAAACCTGTGATGAAACAATATGGTGAGGTTAAGTGTGTCTAAGGTCAAAGCCTTTTCTGATATCTTTCAACATTTTTCTTCCTAAATTTTTTTTATAAATAAGCAATTTGGTACAATCAGTAACTATGTTTATTATGAGGAATAGATAGGCATGAGAAAATTCTGTGGAGACTTTTAAAATAAACATTACCATTCAGCTTATGGTATCAATAAAATGAATGACACTGAAAACATTATCTATGAATAAATGTAATATTTTTCAAAATTTTAGAGCTGTCTGGTCTTCCCTATTTTGTTTCTTCCTATGTTCGATGCTAGATAGTTACTAAATGGCTCTGAAACCTTTGAATGGTTTCTCTGGGGAGCTGCATGTAAATTGCTTGGGAATTACAATTAATCACCCAGGTCTCATCATTCATGTAATGAGAGCTTACTCTATCGCCATTAGGGTTAGTGGGACATAAGATGACTAAAAAAAAAAAAAAAAAAAAGTAAATCAAGTGAATGAAGGGAAAGGTGAGTGCTTTCCACAAATCTTTAGAATGATAATCAAAACAGTGTGGCTTACAAAAATGAATACTTTCCTTCAAAGTCTCTTTTGGCTGCTAAATTCTGTTTTATTTTTTTGTGTTTCTTTATAAAAAATTCAGTATGTTATGAATTGCTGAATGACACTGGATATTCCCTAATATCCACTCTCGGAAATGCTCATTTTGTTGTATAAGGAGCAGGTGGCTTTCTTTTTAGTAAAGCTCTCCAATTCGCTGTCAGATACAACCTCAGAGCCTTTACAGGGCTAACCAAGCTTTATCTGACCAAACACAAACTGGCATATGGACTTCATCCACACAGTCATATGAGTCCCTTGGCTGTAGCCTTCTGACATATGTCTAATCAGTTTTGTAAATTCCAAACTAAGGGAAGGATTTTCCAGCCATTCCAGTATGTGATGCTGTGGGACTCAAGGAGCAGAGTGGCAATGAGGTCTAACAGCTGCTTGATAGTCTGCTGCCAGTCACTGCCACCAAATAGCAGCATCATCTCTCCCAAGAAAGAATCTTGGAAAGTTTTTACTTAAAATTTTCTATAATGTGCTTCTGCTTAGATATCCTAATAACACTTCCTCATATGCCTTGTTACACAGTAAAATCTGGTAATAATTATCAAGCACCATACACACTGTTTACAATAGAATCATATTTCCTTTTCTTCTTTTTCTCCTCTACACTCTCTCTCTTTTTTTTCTGCATAAAAAGTAGAACGCTGCTGAATAGTACCCAAATGTCTGTTGTATTCCACGCCAATAAAGCAGCTCAGCCAAAAATGTGAAGCAAAAGTTTGCCAAGTAAAAGAAAACATAACAAATTGGTAATGGTTTCTATCTTGACAGAAAATGAAAATGATCCCTCAATGTGTGGCCACTCCTGTGGACATATAAAAATGTCTTAGAAGCAATCATTTTACCTCAGATAACAGACCCTGACAGTATGGTACAACACACTGGCTGATTTTTCACTTCTCAGAAAAGCAGCAACCATGACCTACCAAATGGTCTAGGAACCATGTAATTTATGCATAACACACATGCACATGCCATGCCCTCATAATACTTGCTACAAATCAACCTAAGCACATGACTTTTTTTTGTTGTATTGAGATATACTTCACAAGAGAGGGTCTAGGTCAGAAGAGGTTTCTTAAAGCTGAATTAGCTTAACTTGATCAGACTTCTCACACTGACTGAGGGCACTGAAAGAGGAAGAAAATGATTCCATGCAAACACTGATAAGCATCATTTCTCTTTATGCATGTAATTTATACCGCAAATGAAAAAGAACATGTAAGCTGTATTACAACATGAACACTCTTATTGCTTCGTGAAAAATTCAATCATCTCTTTAGGAAAAAGTTAAATTATGGTCACCATTAATACATATGGTTCTATAAAGGACAGTACATGTCACAGCCACTTACTACATGTCAAATAACTATAGTTATTCTGAAAGAAGCATTTGTTAATGCTTCCACATGTGTACAGTACCTTATGAAGTAGGACATTTAGGAGCTCATAATGGAAGTTAGAAATAGGAGTGCACCTATGCAAGACTTACTAATGATTCCCCCTTAAATTATTTGATTTTATTTCTGATGACCAGAGAGAAGGCCTCATCAAGGACTCATTTCTGTAGGCTGAAGGTTTTACATTTTGTTTAAGATACTAATGAAAGTGATAAATTACACATGTTATGCTGAAAACACATTAAAATATAAACATCTCAGTTTTTAAGAAACACAATTGATATCTAAAACTCATGAGGAGTAAAAAAATGGGAGATCGCAGAAT
Source organism: Potorous gilbertii (assembly GCA_028658325.1). Lineage (NCBI taxonomy): Eukaryota > Metazoa > Chordata > Mammalia > Diprotodontia > Potoroidae > Potorous > Potorous gilbertii. The sequence goes on from CM053773.1 coordinate 2,046,939, forward strand.
AAAAAAGTTAGGAAGAACCTGGAAAGGGTATGTGTTTTGCCAAGTTTGAAAGTCAACTTGAATTCTGTGGGTTATAATTTTCAAATGAAACTTGTGGGGTTTGAATTTGTTGGTGACTTTCCTGTTCAATAAAAAAGGACTTAAATGGCTTATAAAAAGGTCAAAAAACAATTATGGGGCACCAAATAACTTACAAAAAAACCCATTTTGATGACTTAAGTGTAAATGAATTAGAAACACATGGATCATATTTCTCTTAAAAGTAAGTATGGATTTAAAAATAAGGGGAAAAGCCACGGCATATTTTGTGGTGGCTGAATCCAAAGTATCTGAAAGATATTCTGAAACATTCAAGAAATTGAGATGAAGTTAAACTTGTCTGGTTATACAATGTACAATGATTACAATGATCTATTTAGACATGAATACATACAATCAACATTTATGTAGACAGATATAGACAGAACCAAGGGGAGCATTGTAGGAAATAAGTTATAATTCTTACCCTCGAAAAACTTATAATCTGATGAGGCAGATAAAGTGTATTTATATACATACATACACATATACAAATGACAGAAATATGTATGTAAGCTACATGTGAATACACATGCACAAATGCTTTCAGTTTGAATGGAATGACTGAAGTGACTTCACGAATGAAAAACAATTTATCAAGGCTTACTGTCTTCAAAGTACTGCACTAAAGGCCAGGAACAGAAATAGAAAAGCAGAAACCATTCCTATTTTGGAGAAGCAAACATTCAAACAAGAAGAGATGATACACAGAAGGGGTTTCAGCTGCAAATCAGAAGGAAAAGTGTGATGATCCTTATAGTGCAGAAGGAAAGAAGATCACACATCTTCTTTAACGTCTAACAAAATCATATCCTTTTCTGATTTAGAATTTTCTGATGGTGACACAAAGACTTTTGTAGGGAAAACTTTCTTTTCTGAATCTTTGGTGTCTATGGTTGCTGATTTCCACTAGGGTTGTTTCCCAGAATGACGGTTTTGGGCTGGTGTCTGTAGCAGGACCAGTGGTCTAGAAGAGAGGGATTGGTTCTTTTTCTAGGGCTCTTGGGTTTACTTCTTTGCTGGAGGCAGTTAGTTAGAGGTTGGTGATAACAGTATCAAAGATGGTGGGTCTCTTCTACAGAATAGCTATTTCCTTAAATTATGGCTACAGAGGCTAGGCTATATACTAGCTATTTCCAGGGCTCTTGGGCTCTCTATCAGGGAAATGGTGGATGAGGTAAGAACAGCGGTTTGACTTGTCTGACACATGCTGTCT
>CM053773.1:2048732-2063901 GCA_028658325.1 Potorous gilbertii
AGCTTGTTGAAAAGAAATTGATCCAGAGTATAATGGGAGAAAAGGCTAGTTTGGTTAGGGGAGGCTTTGTGTACTATATATTAAGCAAAGCTGAGGAAAGAGCAGTTTGATAATGAAGAGAAAAATTCTCATTGTTTTCTTTGACCATTACTGAATAAAGTTAAGAACAAGAGAAGTAGATGCTCTTATATTCATGAAATAACATGGTTTAAAAGCCAATGAAGTATTCAAAAGACAAACATGGTGATAAGAAGTAGAGATCTGAAGCAAGATTCAAGAGTACAGAAAAAAACAAGTTTTTAAATGTTAAAGAGTATAAAGAGGAGAAGGTATATATCAGCCTATAATGGGTAGGTGAAGAAATGCCACCTTTGGGAGATTGCTTTCACTTTGCAAAAAAAAAAAAAAAAAAGTATATTATGAAAGTTTGTCCCTAGATTGAGACTTCCAGTTACCTATGCTCATCAGTCTATTTGATGAAGCTACAATCTAAATCAGGTGCCAAATCTGGATAGAACCACAACATTCCTGTGTGGCCCAACTAGATTAAAATATAATTGGAAAATATTTGAGAAGATAAATAAGAATATAATAGGACAAAGATAATGTTAATATTTGTTTTTCTAAGTCAATAATCAGCCTACAGGGATCCTTATGTAGTACCCCCCATTTCTATGAAAATGACTGAAGATGCTGGTGTCTAGGACAAAAGCCCTAGTGCTGAAGCCAGAGAACTGGGCTTCTGTGGTTGTTGTGGTTTGTCCTTTGTTCCTGAAGAGGACCATGACTCCAAGGAGATGATGACATGACTTGCAATTGAATTTGTGTGAGGGAGGGCTGTGCAAAGTCACCTGCCTCACTTTCTCCTCCAGAAGCATCTGGGTCCAGTGACCAGATATCAATCAAGATGATTAGAGATGGCCCAGGATGCAGTGGGCTTAAAAGCTAAGGTCTTTTCAAGTTCTCACTTTGAATAAGTCAATACTCATACACTGAATAGATCTTTTTAAGAAGTGGGTCAAGAGATAGCCCCTTTAATTAAAAAAAAAATCAAACCGGGAGGGAAAGACCCTCAGGGTTGCTAGCAGGCCAAAAGAGAAACAATTACTACTTACAGTCACTCTGAGCCTGGAGGGTACCCCAAATTGGAATTTTAATCCTAGATCAGTGACTTACTATTTGTATGACCCTAGAGAGATCATTTTACCTTACTGGGACTCCATTTCCTCAATTTTAAAAGGAGGTTTTATTAAATGCTCTCTAAGGATTTTCTAAATCTAAATTCTACAACACTGAGGAAGTTCTGGGTGAGAAGTTAAAATGCTGTTCTAAGCTTCTAGGATGGACATTGCTTGTTCTTAAAAACTGATGGTTAATTTGATTTCATGAGTACATCAGTAAGCTCGCCTGTTTAGGTTAAGACAATAAGTAGTACAATGGAAAGGAAGGAGCACTGGATGGAAGATTAGGAAACCTGGGTTCTAGTCATGGATCTGAAGCCCAGCCATTGTACCTCATGAGCCAAGTGACTTCTCTAGGCCTTGTTTCCTTCATCTGCAAGAGGAAGATGTTGGATTAGATCCGTGTTTCCTAAACTGTATTTCATGCAAACCTGGTATTCCATGCAAAGTGAATATGGATTCCATGAAAAAATTTGAATAGTATCAGTATTTTGCCTTCTAAAAGATTAAATGTGAAATTACATGTAAAAATGCTTGCTATAGAAGATGGGGAAGGGCATGAAAATGCCTTCTATTTTTGTTTTATAATTTTCTTAACCTCTATTTTTTCCAGGGATATTCCCATAAACCCATCTTCCCCAATCATCAGCATTTAATGGGTTTATTAATACATTTCAAGGTCAAAAGTACTTTGTAGCCAAATTGGTCTGGGATATACTGGGGTGGGGAACCTGGTGCAGGTTCGGTTCCCACGAACACTCATCATTTGTTGTCTAAATAAAAGGTTTTCTAGATGTCAGAAAGAAAGCCAGGAGCAGAATTTAACATGCTACTAAACAACTGAAATCCAAAGCTCAGAGGACACTTCTCTCCTTCTTCTCTGGCCAAACTCTACTTTCACTTTATGCTGCTTTCTTGACTCCAAATAGTCTTTGCTCACACTATTTTTCATATCCTTTTTATGTGCTGATTTTCTACATCTCTCTTACAACCCACTCACTACGAGTGCATTCCCCCAAGGTGGCAATGGCTTTTTCTATCTCAGACTTCACCAAAAACTTTGCCTGCTCCTCTCTTAGGTATTTATCACATACTGTTTTGTATTATAATTATTTGTTCATGTGTAGTATTCCCTTTTCTCAGTCTTCAAATTTCATGCAGGGACTGATTCTTATCTAACTCTAATTCTCCCTATACCTAGGGATAACATGGTAATATGAAGATTGTAGGTTACTGATATGTGTGTTTCTTGCACTGAATTACATTTCCAGTCAGTTTTTTAAAACAGTTGATTCAGTAAATCAAAGCCCTTACCATCCTTCATCATCTTCCACTTCAGTTTCAGAAGTTTCATTTTCAGGAGTTTCAGCAATGGCCTGAGTGAGTTTAGATTTAAACTGGTTCAACAATGCCAGTGTCTGAAATAACAATAAAGTTTTGTTAATTTCCTAACAATAATATGTGCTGCTTTTTAAAATGCTTATTATCAGAGAAAATCATATCATGTATAAATAAAATAAAATCCTTATGGTGACAGAAGTACTGGATACAGTTCTACCTCACACAGAAGAAGGTGCTTAATACATGTTTTTTCATGAATTAATTCTTGCATGCATTCACATAAAAATGCCTGAGAACCAGATAGAAGTTATGAGATGTACTATGAAGATCTTGTCCACATAAATTCTTTCTGGATATGCCCTAAGATTTCTCAGTCCAGGGTAATGATTTTGCTCTGTGTAATAAACTTTCCCCTCTTTGTTTAATGTTTTGAGGTGGAGAAAAAAGGATAGTTCTCAATTTTGGGAGCTTCAACACATAAATTCATCTAGCAGAAATGGAAAATTTAAAATTTTCTACATTTTTTACATTCATGTTAACTATGCTATTGATATCCAAAACTTTGAATAGCAAGAAAACTGTTTATCTTTTTATATATCCGTTTTACCAAGAGATAGGTATATCACACATATGACTAACTCTTAATTAAGGAGATTAGACACATTAATTAAAATGACTCAGATATAATTTCACTTGACAATGGGATACATTTAGAAAAAAACAATTAAATATTCACCTATTGAGCTCTGCTGCTTTTGGCCTCTGCCAGAGCCCTAAGACCCTTAGGTTGATATTATCACATCTCTGAAAAATAAGCAGGGGTAAGTAATTATCACCAGCTTATTTTTTACTGGTAAAGAGTTACGCAGGCACAGAGCCTAAGTGAGGTTAGCTGCCTGTGGCAGCTCAGCAAGTCAGCATCAATGCTGGAAGTAAGACTCCAGTTTTCTGACTGACAGTCCAGCGTTCAATATTGCCAGAAACACAAAAAGAAAATATGGAATCTCACATCTGCAAGTTTTTAAGTTAATGAAATTTCTAAAATGGAATAATGAATCTGATTCTCCAACTCAGGCTAGACACCAGGCTTGCATAAATCTGGAGTGGGCTTAGTTTGTGAATTAAGAAATGGAGTAGAAAGAATTCCAACTCTATTAGGAGTAGAGCAACAGTTTTCATGCCCACATGGTTCCTATGATATGAGTGAAGAACAGGCTGTGATTGGTCAAAGTGATCTAGTAATAATCTTTAATACCCTGCTAGTCACAATGGATGTATGATTTATAGCTTGGATGTATGATTTATAGCTTAACATTTCTCTACCTCACCAGGCATAAAATTCAATGTGAGGAAAGAATCTTTTCCACAAGGTTAATGGATACTTTGTTGTGCTTTCTGCACAATGAGGAACAGAGAATGGAGCAGAATAACACCAATCACAAAATCAGGTGATTAGGCTAAAAGGACACAAACAAGAAATTTTCAAAAGAAGAAATGCAGACTATCAGTGGCCATAAGGAAGAAGGTTCCAAAATTTTAATAGTAAGAGAAATGAATAGTAAAATAGAAGGTTTTACCTCACACCCATCAGATGGCAAAGACAAAAAAGGGCAAATGTAGAGGTTGTGAAGGCTGGCACACTAATATACTGATGGAAGAGATGTGAATTAGGCCAACTGCTCTGGAAACAATCTGAAATTGAGTTTTAAAGGTCATTCAGCTGTATATAGCCTCTGTCCCAGGTATATCCCTACTTGGCACAGACCCCAAATAGGTCAAAGAACGAGAGAAAGTTCACATATATCAAAAATAATTTATAGCAGCACTGTTTTAGTAGCAAGTAACTGGAATGAAAGTGAGTGTCCACTGATTTGGGAATGGATAAAGAAAGGATGGTATATGAATGAAATGTTATAACTACTTCACTGTCAGAAATGACAAATATGAAGAAATGAGAGAAATTTTGAAGATGAGAACAAACTGGTTAAGAAAAAAGTAAACAATAAGAACAATTTACACAATAATCATGATAACGTAAAGAGAAACAAGGAAAGACTGCAAAACTCTGATCTCTCAGCAGACAGGTAGTGGCCTTTACGTGTGGAATAAGGCATACATTGCCAGACACGGTCACTGTGTCGATCTGTTTTATTTAGCTGTACTTATTTGTTAAAACTGAGAGTTAAATTAGGAAGGAGGGAGTTAAGAGAATATGAGAGTAATGTACAAAAAGGAAAGACAATAAAACATTTAAAAAAAAATCAAGTGAATAATCAATATCCTGATATTCCCAATCTCCTAAAATAAGTGACTGTTTAACATGCTTAGTTATTAAGGGAGTATTGCTACCCCTGCCCCCACCTCAAATTATTTAGCAGGTCTTAAGGGAGGAGAGCATCAATTCCAGAATCTAAGGATAGTCAACAGGGGAAAGAACAAATTTTGATTGTAAAAAATAGCGCTAGTTTTTTTTTCAAATGTTTACGTTCACAAAATACTATTTTGATGCCTCATTGGAGTGTAAGATGACTGAAAGTTCTTAAAGACTAACGTTTGGGGGGTGAAGGAAAGGACTAAGATTATGTTAAACATATCATAGTTCCTTTCCTGTATCATCAAGGATTAGGTGAAATCCTATCACAGTTTCTTTTTATATTGAATTTCTTACTGGTATGAGTGGTGTTGTGGTTAGGCACCAATGTACAAGATATTTATAATGAGGCTTTCACATGTGGTTGGTGCAACAAGTCTCAGTGCAAAGTGTAATGTTGTCACTTAACATAAAGCAGTAGTATGAGAGAGGAAGCACAGTATGATTGGAAAAAGCACTGGATTTGAAGCTCTGCTACTTGCTATCTATGCTATCAGAAATGGGTCACTTAACCTTCAGCTTTGGGCCTACATTTTCTTATCTGTAAAATGAAGAGGTTGGACCAGATGACTTTAAGTCCTAATTTCAAGCTTTAGTTCCTTCCAGTTTCAGATCCTGTGTCACACATCATTCTGCAAAGTTTCATGCTCACACTTGTGGTAGTCTCAAAACAAAGACTTGAAGAGAGCTGATGGATGTTACAGATTTGGAGGGATGGAGATTTTCATTTTTGTAAATGATATACTGCAAATCAACCACAGGGTACATCTAGGTTCTGTCACTTAATACCTGTGTGGCCTTAGGTAATCATTGAAATTCTCAATGCCTTAAGTTCCTCATCTGAAAAATGAAGAGATTGGAATACATGGCTGTGCTCTTCTTTGCTTTTTAATTCTCAGTGCCTGGAGTATAGCAGGGGCTTCAGTTGTTGCCCTTCATTCTCAAAGAAGAAAAAAAATGACATCACTATGTTGGGGTCAAGCTACAGTGTGTCTGACTGTGGCTGATCCAATCACTATGAGCACAGAAGGCTCTTCCCTCAGGTCAGGCACAAATAGTCCATGTGACATCTGGAGTAGAGCCATCTCTAAATTTGTTCATGTCACGTTTCTGTTGAGCTACTGCTATTCTGCTTTGCTCATAGAACGCAGTTCCTTCTTTGATGTGTGTCTGTGTCATGATGGGTGGGCCTGTGACAGTGTCTCCCATATCTCATAATCAATCCCAAAGTTCTTCAGAGAGACTTTCAGTTTCCTTGTAATTACTTCTTCTGACTTTCATGTGAGCATCTGCATTGTGTGAGTTCTCTGTAAAAAGTTTTTTTTTAGGCAAATGTACTTTTGGCATTCTAACAATATGGCCACCAGAGTGGTGCTTGCTGCACTACAGTTTGAATTAGTGGCAATTCAGCTAGGGAAAAGACCTCAGTGTCCAGTACCTTGTCTTGTCAGGTGATCTTCAGAATCTTCCTAACATGACAATTCAAGTAAAAGCAATTCAATTTCTTGGCATGGCACTGGTATACTGTCCAGATTTCACAGGCATAAAACAATGAAGTCAGAACAATGGCTCCACAGACCTTAAATCTGGTATCTCTTCTCTACCACATTTTCCTTCCCAAACACTTGAGTTAGCTCTGGCAATGTGAATGTCAACCTCATCATCTATGTGTATATCCCTGAAAAATATACTGCCAAGTAAGTGAACATATATCCACAGCCTTCGAGATTTCTCCATTTGTTATAGCTGATGGTTCCACATATGAATGGTGTGGTGCTGGCTAGTGGAGAACCAATTAACTGTTAGGTCACATATAGCACAAGCAGCCCAGAATTGGTCTATACTTTATTCTATCTCAGGTTCAGAGGCAGCAAGGAACACATTATCATCTTCAAACAAAAGGTCACACACCAACTCTCCCTCCACTTTAGTTTTGACTTGTAGCCTTTTTAATTTAAGTAGGGGCTTAACAAATGTTTACTGATTGATTTAAAAGCCCCTCCTAGTTTTAGTCTTCAGCATGGTCAAATCTGTTCCTTATCAAAATGGCTGTAGATACATTTTCAGAGAAGATAGAATTAAAGGGAGAGTCAACATTTAGATTGATCAGGTAAACATTTTATTTCATAAAAAATGAAACCATAAAGAATAGTGATATAACCCTAACGTTCCATAAATATCTGACATCAATCAATCACTCAACAGGTACTATTAAGTGCCTACCATGTGCAAGGCATTGTTCTAAACAATAGGGATTGAAAAAATAGAAACAAAACAGTCCCTGTCCTCAAGGGGCTTATATTTCATTGAGACAGACAACATGTGCATATAAAAGTGCATGTAAAATAAATACAAAGTAATTTTCAGTGCCCCTGTGCTACTTTCTAAGATTGTAAGTAACAGAAGAATGACTGATACATTGAGATTTTGTTAAACTGATAGAATCCTAGGTCTGGACCCAAACTCCCCTCTATATATTTACACTTTAGCCAAATAGGACTAAAGAAGAATCCACTGTTTTAATCTCTCATTATTTTTAAATAGCAACAGACTTCTCATATACCTGAAATTCTCATTTACATGGAGCATGGAGAAAGCTGTGGAGGACCCCTTTTTGCAGATGCAAGACTTGAGACCTCCCTAGATTAAACTTGAATCTTTCTCCTTAAATGGAAAGGGGCCTGGCAGTCTCCCCTAAGAGTCAAGTGGATGTGGGGTTGGCATGTGCTTGGAGAGATGGGGCTGTAATGAATGAAAAACATCCCTCTGGCCTTTGTCAAAGGTCTCCTGAGTTCAAGACTTGCCTCCCTCTGGCTGCCTTACAAAGGCAACAGAGGACAATGGTCAGCAATGAAGAACAGGACAGATCTGAGGCAGGGCTGGAGAGGATCTCCATGCAGGCATCTCTTCTTGGCACTCACAGAGAAATCAGTTGCTTCATCTTTGGCTTTCCCAGGAGAAACAAATGATGAACCACTTGCAGCATGGTTCCCCAGCATGACAAGATCCTTTAAGCTGTTAGAAGCTGCTCCAAAGACATGTGCTTTAGAAGACCACACTCACTGTTGTCAACAAGGTCTCTGTGTCAGGGTTATTTCTTAGTAAACTGCAGTGGTAGAGTCACTACAATCGTTCTAAAATAAACCACTCAATGGATTTTACTCCCATTGTAACAGGCAGCTCTTTATGGTGGAGTAGCATTTTATACAGTGTTTACTAGATCTTTATGAAGACTCTGTGAGGTAGGTATTAAAAATATTAAGAACTCTATTCTACAAAGCTGATGCTTAGGTGACTTCTCCAAGGTCTGAGAGGTAGCCAGGGAAATAGTCAGGATTTGAATTCAGGTATCCTGACCTCAGGCCCACTACCCTTTCAACTCCACCATGTTGCCTCTTCACTCCTAATAGGAACAAGGCAATGTTGTAGGCTTTGTAGGCTCCATTTGACATGCTATTTCTTTTTCACAAATGGCATATGGTAGGTTAATTCTCTATGATTACAATTTCCTCTACCTGATTTTTTTGTTGAAACTTCTCCAATGATTGATTTCACAGCTAAGTGATGAAGCACAAACTTTTCTCAACAGTAATCAGGCATCATTTATTATGCAGTTCCTGATTAGACTAATTTATCAAAATAAGGTGATACTGATTAAGTTCACTTTTATTTTTGTCTGCTTTATTTATGTGACTAAAATGGCATGGTTCCTCAACTGGAGTTGCTTGAGAAAAGAGAGCAGGATGTACACAGCCACACTGAAAATAAACAGGTATTTGAGTGGTGCTGATTATTTCGATTAAAAGCAATCGCCTAACATGAGAGGTTTATTCCATTAAGCCCTAAATATTCCACTGACTATAATGCTATGCTAGCTGTGGAAGTGGTGGGTTGGCTTCCTGTCTCTTTGCTTCTTTCTTTCTTTCTTTCTTCCTTCCTCCCTCCCTCCCTCTCTCCCTAGCTTCATCAAATGTCACTTGGTGCTACTATGCCAATCTGTGATTCCAAATCTTGTTGAGGTCAGAATCCTAAAGAGATATTCACTGGAGCTAGGTGGCTATGCAGATAAGGCAAGCTGGCATGTGAAGAGCAGGGTTTTAAGTAGAACTTTCACTTAATTACTCTAACCATGCCTGCCAACTTGCACTAGACAGAGGTGATTCCACAGGATCTGACAATCTGTGGTTCTGCATGGCTGCCAAACTATAAGCCAAAAAATGACACACAGATACGTATATGTACATGTACATGTATATGTGACCTTTCTTTTTGTTCTGAACTTTCTTGCTACATATGACTTAAGAGTGGGATCCCCAAATCAGAAGTTATGGTCATATTACTAACTTTCAAAGCATAATTCCAACTGGTTTTATGAGTGATTGATCAATTCACAGCTTCATCAATAGTGCATTACGGAGACTGCTTTCCTAGAGCCAAAATTCATTATTTCCATCTTTTGTCATTTTTGTAAATTTTCTGGGAGTGCGGTAAGACTAGAACTGTTTGGATTTTCATTACTCTGATTATTAGTGACTTGGAGCAATTTTAAATATGCTTATTAATAGCTGGTGATTATTTGCTAATTGTTCACATCCTTTGACTACTTATTTTATAGGGAAAGATTCTTGGTCATATGTATCTAGGTTAATTCCCAATATACCTTGAATATCAAATTTCATCAGGAAAATTTTATGCAAAGATTTTTCCCCAAAATTATAACTTCCCTTATAATCCCAAGTACACTAATTTTGTCCATGAAATAGCTTTTAAATTTCAGGTAATCAGCATTGCATCTTTTCTTTCTATGCTTGGCATAAATCCATCTTGGTTATGGTGAATGATTATTTGGATTTAATGCTGTTGTCTTTCTGTTAGAATTTTATTTTACTTTTACATCAATATTCATCAGTTAAATTAGTTTATGCAATTCTTTCCCTGGTTTAGGTATGAGAATTGTATTTGTCTAATAAAAAGAGTTTGGTAGTATGCTTTGTTTCTCAGCTACTAAGAATAACTTGTGCATTAGAGGTACTAAGTGATCTTTAAATGTTTGATAAGATTCATCTGTAAATCCATCTGGACTACACTTTGGTTCTTCCTTTGATGGATCTTTCTTTTTAGAGAGGCAGTAATTTCCAGACACAGAATTTTAAAAAAAAAATTATTTTGTGGTTCAGACTTACGAATTCATTGGAATAGGGAACTATTCCCTCTGCCAATGCAGAGCCTACTTTGAAACTTACTGAGGCACTGAGAAGTTAAGACTTGCCCTGGGTCACACAACCAGGATGTAGTAAAGGCAGAACCTAAATACAGGTTTTCAAATTAATCAATTTAATCAAATTAAGATGCATTTAACATAAAATCAAGATACAGCCAATCCCTTCAGGCATATTTTTTGGGGGGAGGGGATTCTGAACAGTTTTACCTGTTCTTCCCGGGATGATCCTTTCTTTGGTTGTTGCTTCTTTAAAGCTTCATATTTTTTCTTCTCTCTTCGATATTCTGCAACAGCACTATCCGAAGCATCATCTTCCTCTGAGGAGTAAATGGTTATTTAACATACAATTAAAAAACAAGATTTCACAAGATTATTGCAGAATTGCTTATGTCCCCAGCAACAAGAAAGAGCATTTGGCCAACAAGATATAAATCTACCTGGTAAATACAGAGAAGCAACTTATATGAACTGCTGAAAAGTGAACTGAGGAGAACAAGGAAGGAAAACAGCAAACACAATGAGTACAGCAACGTAAGTGGAAAGGCCAATAAAAACCAAATAATCAAAACTGAATGTAAATAAAATATATAATGATCATATTTGGTTCCAAGGAAGAGATACAAAGACTCATCACCCTTTACAGAGGAAGGGGGTTCAGAGGTATGGAACAGTGAAAGGTTGGCTAGTTTTTCTGATCCGCACCGCCCCGCCCCTTCCACTTCTTTACTCTTCTTTGCTAAGGCACCTCTGTGGAGGGGGAAGGTGAAGAGTACAGGGAGAAATTTAGGTGATGTAAAAAACAAATTACAAATCTATTAAATCTATAAATAGAACCCAAGAACTCGACTCCTCCAGAAGCCTTTCTACTGACACCAACTACCCTCCAACTGACCCACCAGGTTTCATAATTGCTTGAAATTTTTCCCTTGTTATTTACTACTGATTTTATATTCAGAGGGTTGTTGGCGAATAGTGCATTGTTGGTTTCCATTTTTATAGCCAACATGTTTACTTTAATTAGATCATTTGCGAAAGAGATGGAGACATTCTCTGAGAAGTGACTAATTAAAATCATTTGGTGTTTGTCGGTATTTGAGAATTATCTAACAACAGCAAAAAGAAAACTGAGGCTATTTCCTTCAGGTCCCTCTCCTCTATCCTAGATCTCAAAAGCCACTGATGTTCCTCACCCTTTACTCCCAATCAGATGGAGGTGGGTCTTTTCATTGAGGACAACATCTTTATACCTCTAATCCCCTCCCCTATTATCTTGTGCCCCACAATAATCATCTCCTCTCTAATCTTTTATTTCTCTCTACTAGTTCTTTCACTGTCACCTAGAAAAAGGCCTCCCACTACCTTAAAACCTCATCATTTGACCTTATCTTGACTCAAGCTACTGTCCCATATCTCTACTTTTTTCATTTCTAAACCCAGAGAAGTTGTTTTTATTCTTTGTTTGCCATTTCCTTTCTTTTCACTCACTTTAAAACCCCTTCCGATCTGGAGTCATCCTGATGAATATCTGGTCCCTGGATTCAGATGGCTTTGGAGAAGTGAGGCTGGTGAACTGCACAGCCTCCCTCACTCAAAACAAAGTCAAGTACAAGTCATGTCATCATTTCTCTGATGGCACGGTCTTCTTTGGTAACAAAAGACGAACACAATCCAACCTTCACTGAACCTGCTCTCTCTAAAGTTACCACTGATCATCTCTCAATTGCCAAATATGATAGCCCTCTCTCAAGCCTCATCCTTCTTGACCTCTCTGACCTACCCTTTTTCCTTTGTTTTTCTGTTACTGTTCTCTCTTGGTTCTCTTCCTACTTATCTGACCATGCTACTCCATTTAAAAAAACAACAAACAAAACCACTTGACCTTGCCACAATAACTTGCAAACAGTAGGTACTTCTTAGTTGTTCCAATAAACTGTAATCTTAAAATTTAAGCTATTTTTCTCTCTCCTTCTTTTCACTGCCACAGACTCGTACAAATGTCTAGATTCACTACTTGACCCCTTGCAATCTAGTTTCTCCTCTTATAAACTAAAACTGTTCTCTCCAAAATTTTTAACTTCTTTCTCCTCCTGGACACTATTTAGCTTTTGTAACTACTGTTTCTGGTTTTCCCCTTATTTGCCACCATGACTCCTCAGTGTGCCTTGTATCCATTTCCCATTCTTTCAGCATGGTATATCCTGCCTCTGAAGCTACTACCTGTGTGAGGTTGGGCAAGCCATATGGCATTATTGGCCCTGATTTTCTTCACATGTAAAACAGTTGAACTAGATGACCTTTAAAGTCCCTTATAGTTCTATACTCATAATCTATGATGTTGGAGTTCTCTCCTGGGTCCTCTTTCTTTCTCTGTCCTCTTACTCTTGGCGATCTCATCTGCTCTTTGGATTTAAGGATCACATCTATTAAGATAATTCTTTTTTTATATATTTTTATTTATTTTCAGTGTTCTACAATCCCCTCCCTTCCCGAGATGGCATACAATTTTATACAGGTTCTACACGTACATTCCTATTAAATATATTTTCACTATAGTCATGCTGTGTAGAAGAATTAAAATGAATGAGAGAAATCATATAATACAAAACAAAATGATCTGCTACATTCTGTGATTGAATTTCATAGTTCTTTCTCTGGATGTGGAAGGCATTTTGCCTTAAAAGACCATTGGGAATTTTTTAAGTTCTTGCATTGCAATGAAGTTCTAAGTCTACCAGAAAAAATCTTCATACACTGTGGTTGTTGCTGTGTACAAAGTTCTCCTAGTTCTGCTCCTTTCACTCAGCATCAGATCATATAAGTCTTTTCAGGTCTCTTTGAAGTCTTCCTGTTCTTCATTTCTTATAGCACAATTGTATTCCATTACATTCATATACCATAATTTATTCAGCCATTCCCCAACTGATGGGCATCCCCTTGATTTCCAGTTTTTGGCCACCAGAAAGAGTGCTGCTATAAATATTTTTGTACATGTGGGACCCTTTTCCATTTTTATGATCTCTTTGGGATACAGTTCTAGAAGCAATATTGTTGGGTCAAAGAGTATGCATATTTTTGTAGCCCTTCAGGCATAGTTCCAAACTGTTCTCCAGAATGACTGGATCAGCTCACATCTCCAACAATGAATTAGTGTTCCAACTCTCCCATATCTTCTCCACCATTTATCATCCTGTTCTGCCATGTGAGCCAATCAGACAGGTGTGATGTGGTACCTCAGAGTTGTTTTGATTTGCATCTCTCTACCCCACAGTGATTTAGAGCAATTTTTCATATGACTATGGATATCTTTAATTTCTTCCTCTGAAAACTGCCTGTTCATATTCTTTGACCATTTTATCGGTCGGGGAATATTAAGATAATTCTTAACCTACATATCCAGCCCTAACATTCTCTCTGAACTCCTGCTCCATATCATCAATTTACTTGATCTGTTCCTGGGTGTGACATAGGTACCTCAAACTTAATCTGTCTAAAACCAAACTTATCTTTTCCTTATTCCCAACTCTGTCTCTCCTCCAGACTTCTCTATTTCCAATATCTTCCAAATTACCCATGTCATCAACCTCAGAGTTATCCTTAACCTTTTCCATATCCCTTCTACTCCCCACCAGCTTTGCCAAATTACATCCTTCCATCAATTAGCATTTAAATTTTGTTGACTGAGCCTCTGCTCACACGGCTACCACCCTAGTTCAGGCCCTCATCAGTTCTCATTCAGATTACTGTAATAGTCTCCTAAGTGGTTTGTTCTGCTTTTAGTTTCAGCTTGGCATTGCTTCCTCCTCTCCTCTTTTTCCCATCCCTGCCCCACATCTGACTCACCTTTCCAAGCTTATTTCATATTACTCCCTTTTAAGAACATCATTCTTTAAAGTATTAGATACTCTTTCAATCAGATACCGTGCCTCCTGAGTGCTTCTATACAAGCTGCTCCCTATACCTAGAATGCCCTCATCACTTGTCTCTGTTGCTCATGGTTCTTGTTCTAAGACTCAGCTTAGGGGTCATTTCTTCCATAAAGCCTTTCTTGATCCCCTCAGTATTTACCTAATTTTCCTTGTACTATATACATTTTTTTTATGCTGTACCATCCAACAAACATTTGTGGAAGTGAAACTATACTAAAGTTAATTTTATAGTATAATTCCCTAAAAGTATGATATAGTGCAGACAAGGGCCAAATCCAGTCTGCTACTTGTTTTTCTGCAGCAAGTGACCTAAGAATGGTTTTTACATTTTAAAACAGGGCTTTATTATATTTTATATTTCATAGGGTATACAAAAACCAAATTTGGTTGGGCTAGATTTGCCTATGGGTTTGTTGCCTATCAATCCTTGATATAGTGGAAAGGATACTCAGGAAAGAGTACCAGGGACCTGGACTCAGGAAAGAGCTGGGTTCCAATACCACTTCTGATATTTACTAAGGATATTATTCTGGACAATCTACTTAACCTTCAAGTCTCAGCTTGCTCATTTATAAAAATAGGATAATGCTTGTGGTGCTTGGCTCAAAGGGCTGTTGTGAAATTAAATGACAACATACATAAAAATGTTTTGGAAGCCTTAAGTACTCTATAAATGTAATTATGAAACATAATTAGTTTGATAGTAACCATTTCTCTTGTGAGCTGGAGGCTCTCAAATACAGTGATATTTTTATTTTAATTGTATCCTCCCTCCCCATTTATTTTTCATACTACTTAACCTCTACTAAAAAGGTATATAAAAATGCCTTTTAAAAGAACATATTTCCTCAGCATTTAACATATAATTCTTCTTATATTCAAGTCTGTAGTGATGTTTATGAAAAGGAGTATGGGTACACATGCTTTTGTGGATGTTAACACTGATATCTTAATTTTCTAATAACAATAACCCAGTTATGATGATGAAATATATAGCTATGGACTGTTATACAAATGTGCAGTACAAGGTAGGTAACCAGTGATTGTGACGCAAGGCACCTCAACAAAAAAGGGAGAAAATTGTAACTTTCTTTTACTTACTATTTTAGGAATTATTTACTCTCTGCCA
>CM053773.1:2064401-2081426 GCA_028658325.1 Potorous gilbertii
AAAAGTTCACAGGCTAAGGACTCTAGTTTCTATGTCCTTGGGTCCTCAGGCT
Organism: Potorous gilbertii; assembly: GCA_028658325.1. Classification (NCBI taxonomy): domain Eukaryota; kingdom Metazoa; phylum Chordata; class Mammalia; order Diprotodontia; family Potoroidae; genus Potorous; species Potorous gilbertii. The sequence goes on from CM053773.1 coordinate 2,064,454, forward strand.
GTGCTCTCAATGGTAACAGCAATACTCTGGCCACCACCAATATAAGCTAATCCCACAGCATACTTTCCATCTCACCATCTTAATTCATGAACCAGATGAGCAGTGATTCATGTTCCAGAGGCTCCCAAAGGATGGCCCAGGGAGATGGCTCCCCCAATAACTTTGGTTTTACTTGGGTCAAATTACAAAGATTCTTTCACTGCTAGATACTGTGGAGCAAAAGCTTCATTCACTTCTACCAAATCCATGTCTTTGAGGCTCAGCTTGGACTTTTTTAGTACTCCATTGATGGTAGGAACAGGACCAATGCCCATGATATTGAGATCACATCTAGATACAAAGTAGCCCACAATTTTGGCAAGCAGGGTCAGGCTATGCTTTTTAACAACATCTTCACTTGCTATGACCACTGCTCCAGCTCTGTCAGACACTCCTGAAGCATTTCCTGCAATGGCAGTTCCATTTTTCTTGAAGACTGGAGGGAGGTTGGCCAGTTGTCCCAGCATTGTTTGGGACAAGGATGTTCATCCTTCTGCATCATCTCTTTTCCTTTCTTTGCTTTCACTTCAATTGGTGCCATTTTATTATTAAAGTAGTCAGCATCATTAGCAGCTTTCCACCTCTGTTGTGACTGAAGCATATTTATCACGTTTCTCTGCTTATTTTATGTTTTACAGCAAGATTCTCAGCAGTAATTGCCATGGGGGTTTTAATATGCTGATCAGTCAATGCTGTACACAAAGTGTCTTCCAGTTTGAGGTCTATTCTCAACCTGGTACCAAAGTGCATGTTTCTGACACAGTAGGGAGCCTGGATCATACTTTCTGTTCCTCCACATAGTGGAAGGAAGTGGAAGTGGTCTTCCACATCCTTGAGACAAATTTCCTGAAATCCACTGACTGACAGCCAGAGCCACAGAGTCTATTCAGAGTGAGAGCTGGGGAGGCTTGAGGGACTCCCACATGCAGACCAACATGCCTCACCAGGTACATAGTGTCTGAAGAACTCTGTGCCATATTGCCCAGGATTACACTGTCAAAAATTTCTGGAGGGACTTTGCCAGCAGACAAGCTAGCCCTGGCAGTTAATTCTGTCAGATTGGTGGCTGTGAAATCCTTCACCTCCATAGGGACCAACACACCTCAGAGCAGGAACATGGCTGGGCAGGGAGGATGCTTCTTCCTCAGCTGGAAGACTCACCTCTTCTGAATGAAGAATGAATGAATTACAAAAGAGCCCCAGCAACCTGCACTTCTTAGACAGACTACTCATGGAATTTCTTAATAGTAATTTGAAAGCAAAAAATTCCAACAGAACCTCCAAAAGTTTGACGAATTCCTGAGAAAAATAATAGCATATCTGGATATAATTCAAAGCCTAATAACAGTAACTTAGATTCAGAAATGATATGAAAGTATGTGTAATTTATAGCATCTATCTCTTCTTAAAATGTCATATTAGAAGGCAGATTAATTTGATTAATAATGGATCCCATATTTAAGTCTCTGAATACCAATTTAGATCTAATTATATTGTTTTGGTATTTCACAAATTATTTTTTTCTATTTTACTGTACTGTGTGAATTGTTTTTTTTTAATCAGCAGTGCTGCTTCAACTGTTAAATCATGACAAACAACTTTATTACATAAAAGATTGCTAAGAATTATTCTAATGGAAAGGAAGACTATTCCCTTCTTCCGGGAGCTCTGCCGTACCTTTCCACTCATTGGTCATAATGTGCATTTTTGGTTTCAACAATATTGTTCCCTTCCAGATAGATTTTAAGATGAATAGAGAAGGTCTCTTGATGTGGTTTCTGGGTAACAATAGTAGCATTACACTTCGAGCCTTTCCAGCTCTTTTGAATAACAACTAGCCTAGCACTGAGGGCTGTTTTGAAAACATTTCCACTTTGCGTTGCCACTATTCCACATTATGACAACATGGAAAAAATATGAAATTCTACAGAATAAAAAGATTTCACTCTGTCAGGGGAACTACTCAAGAAATAAGGCAATGCTACCCGAAATTACTCAAGGTTCAAGTTAGCAAAGTTGCTTGAATGATGTCCTGGAGAATACTAGCATTTCTAATAAAACTTAACAAAATCACCATCATGTTGTAGCCTTTGTGTATATCAGTACTACAGTATCATACAATACTACTACAACATGGTAGTATATGTAGTACAATACTAATATAGCACTTTTCTCCAAGTAGCTCACATAGTTTAAAGATTTGTTGTGATGAATGCTTATATTATTCCACTGTGGCAGGGAATATTATTCCCAATCTCCATAAATGAGGAAATAAGAAATAAAATGACTTATCCAACATCAGTGCCTGAGGCCAGGCATATGTCTTAATAGGTCAAAAACTCATCCCTGCTTTGCTAAAGGCATCAATTTGGCCTTGTTCTGTCATTAGAAATCTGAAGATTGACTCCAACTATGGATACTTCCTCATTATGTAGTGACCTGGGCAAGTCACAATCTCAATTAGCCTCGCCTTCCTCATCTGTAACACGAAGAAAATATTTACCTCTACCTCATAGTGACGTTGTGAGGATCAAATGAATTAATCTATGTAAAATGCTCTAAAAACGCTAAGCAGTTAGGTAAATATTGGCTATTTTGAACAAATACGAATGAACATAGACAACTAAGACTGAAACTTGCAGGTCAAACAAAAAGGGCACAAGAGTATTTGTGAGGTTTTCTATCACTGACAAAGGGTGCTAAAACCTATATGCACCAAATACTACAGTATCTAAATTTTTAAAAGCAAAGTTAAATGAATTACAGGTAGAAGTAAACAACAGTGGGAGTTGTTTAATAATAGTAATAATATTAATGGTGGGAGACTTTAATCTTCTCCTGTCAGAACTAGACAAATCTAGCCAAAAACGAAATAAGAAAGAAGTAAAGGAAGTGAATAGAATTTTAGATAAACTAGGTATGATAGATATCCAAAGAGAAGTCAATGGAAATATAAAAAAATACACCTTTTCATCAGGGGTACATGGTCCCTTTACAAAGACTGACCATATATTAGGGCCCCCAAATTTTATAGCTATGAGCAGAAAAGCAGAAATATGAAATGCTTCCTTTTCAGATCATAATGCAATAAAAATTATATTTCATAAGGAATCATGGAAACAGGAAAAAAAAACTAACTGGAAACTAAACAACCTAATCTTAGTCTTAACCTCAACCTAAGAATATGTGGGTTTAAAGAACAAGAGAAACAATCAGTAATTTCATGAAAGAAAATTACAATAATGAAATAACATATCAAGACCTATGGGATACAGCAAAAGCAGTCATCAGAAGAAAATTTTCATCTCTAACTGCTTGCGTTAATGAGAAAGAGCAAACTAATGAACTGGGCATGTAGTTAAAAAAAGTAGGAAAAGAACAAATTAAAAATCCCCAATTAAACACTAAATTGGAAATCCTAAAAATAAAAGTGAAATCAATAAAACAGAGTATAAGAAAACCATTGAATTAATAAACTAAACCAGGAATTGGTATTACAAAAAAATCAATGAAATCAATAAATAATTGGCTAATGATTTTTTAAAAAAGAAAGTCAAATAACTAGTATCAAAAATGAAAAGGGTGAATATGCTACCAAAGAAGATGAAATCAAAGCAATTATAAGGAGTTATTTTCCCCAATTATATGGCAATAAATTTAACACCTTAATTGAAGTGGAAGAATATTTACAAAAATACAAACAGCCCAGATTGGCAGAAGAGGAAATACAATATCTAAATAGACACATCTTAGACAAAGAAATCAAACAAGCTATAAATGAGCTTCTGAAGAAAAAAGCACCAGGACCAGAAGGAATTAAAAGTGAATTTTATTAAATATATAAAGACCAATGAATTCCAGTATTAAATAAATTATCTGGAATAGCAGGCAAAGAAGGGGCCCTATCAAATTCCTTTTATGAAACAATTATGATACTTATACCTAAACCAGAAAAGTAAAAATAGAGAAAGAAAATTATAGACCAATTTCATTAATGAATATGGATGCACAAATCCTAAATAAAATTCTGTCTAAAAGATTACAAGATATTACAAAGATTATACATTATGACCAAGCAGAATATATTCATACCAGGAATGCAGTGATTGTTTAGCATAAGGAAAACTATTAACATAACTGATTATATAATTAATAAAAATAACAAATCACATGATAATAGAGGCAGAAAAAGTATTTGATAAGGTATAGCATTCATTTCTATTAAAAAGACTTGAAAGTATTGGCATAAATGGACTTTTCCTTAAAATGATAAGAAGCATTTACCTAAAACCTTTAATGAGCATTATTTGTAATGGGGATAAGCTTGAAGCCATCCCAGTAAGATCAGGTGTGAAAAGAAGATGCCCACTGACACCAATATTATTCAGTATTGTATTGAAAATGCTAATAACAGCAATAAGAAAAGAAAAAGAAATAGAGGAATCAGAATTAGGGAATGAGGTAGATGGCATGATGATATACTTGAAAAATCCTAAAGACTCAACTGAAAAATTAAGTGAAATAATAATTTCACCCAAGTAGCAGGATATAAAGTAAATCCATGTAAAACCACTCCTATATATTACTAATAGGATCCTGGAGGAAGAGACAGCTAGAGATCCCATTTAAAATAACTCTAGACAATATGAAATACCAGAATATTACCTGCCAATACAAACCTAGGATCTATATGAATAAAACCATAAAAAAAAAACTTTATACACAACCAAAAGCAGATTTAAATAAATGAAGAAATGTTAATTGTTCATGGGTAGGTGGGGCCAATAGAAGGAAAATGAGAATTTTACAAAAATTAATCTAAAATCCCAATTAAGTTGCAAAAAAATCCCCATTTTTATGTAGCTAGAAAAAGTAATAAAATTCATGTGGAAGAACAAAAGGTCAAGAATATCCAAGGAACTAACGGAAAGAAAGGTAGAGGATCAGATCTTAAACAATACTATAAGGTAGTAATTATCAAAACTATCTGGTACTAGTGAAGAAATAGTAAGGTAGATCAGTCGAACAGAGTAGACATGATCTAACAGCAGCAAATAAATACAGTTATCCAGTGTTTGACAAGTGTAAAGACTTCAGTTTTGGGGATAAGAATTTATTATTTAGTAAAAACTGCTGGAAAAGCTGGAAAGCAATCTGGTAGAAATTGGGCAAAATCTTACACCATTTACCAAGATAAGGTCAAAATAGGACCTAGATATAAAGGGAGATATTACAAGGAAATTTGAAGAATATGGAACACATTACCTATCAGACTCATGGATAGGTGAACAATGTGTGAACAAACAAGAGACAGTGTTATGAGATGCAAAATGAATAATTTTGATTAAACTACATTAAAAAATTTTTGTACAAATAAAACAAATGTAGCCAAGATCAGAAGGAAAGTAGAAAATATTGAGAAAAAATTTTAGATAGTTGCTCAGATAAAGATCTCATATCTCAAATATATAAAGAACTTTGTCAAATCTATAAGAATGCAAGTCATTCCCCAAATGATAAATGGCCAAAAGGATATGAAAAGGCAGCTCTCTGGTAAAGAAATCAAAAAAATGTATAGACATATAAAAATGCTCTACATCATTATTGATTAGAGAAATGCAAATTAAAACAACTCTGAGGTACCATATTACAACTATCAGATTGGCTAAAATGACAGAAGGAGGAAGTGACAAATATTGGAGGGGATGTGGAAAAACTGACTCTTTAACTCATTGTCACAGTGGATCTGTGAGCTGATCTAACCATTTTGAAGAGAGATTTAGAATGATGCCCAAAGAGTTATTAAGCCATCTATATTCTCTGACCCAGTCATGCCACTATTTAAATCTGCTTTCCAAGAGGATTAGGCAAAATGGAAAAGAATCTACATGTTCTAAAGTATTTACAGCAGCTCTCTTTGTGGTGGGTGGCCAAGAACTGGAAATTGTGGGGATGCTTGTCAACTGAGGAATGGCTAAACAAACTGTGGTATATGTTCATGATGGAACATTACTTTGCGATAAGAAATGATAAGCTCAATCTTAGAAAAACACGGAGAGACCTCCATGAAATAATGAAGAATGAAATGAGCGGAACCAAGAGAACACTGTATAGGGAATACTGTTTTAAGAGCAACTTTGAGCAATCAAGTCACTCTCACTATATAAATACATAAATTAACCTCAAAGATCCTATGAAAATGCTTTTTGATTACAGAAAAGAATATTGCTATAAGAAATGATGAGCTGGTTGATTTAGAATAGACTAATGAAGGAAAATGCTATCCACCTTCAGAAAAACAGGTGATAGGAAAAAATAAGTATGAGCGTGTGTGTGTGTGTGTGTGTGTGTGTGTGTCTGTCTGTCTGTCTGTGTGTGTGTGTGTAGATACAGATTTATCTCCATGCTTAATTGCAGCCTTCTTTAGAGTGGAGAGGGAAAGGAAAAAAGTACAAAGTGCACAGCAGAGAATAGAAGAAAACCAAAAAGGAAGCAAAGAAATGTGAGCAGCTTTGAAAATAATGTGTGTATTTATTATATAGGTTTTCTTGAAATGGAAATATATATTGTTTTATACTGAATTATGGTCTGCTGTGTACATGGAATTTTTTTTTCCTTTTCTCTTTTTAAAATTAAGTGTAAAATTAAAAAAAAAATTACTCTTCCCCCCATGACAAAAACCAAGCTGGGCTGATATTATTTTTTAAGTCACTTCTAAGATTCTTAGATTACCAATCAGGAGTATTTTCCTGACATCTTTCCTGAATGAGTGCTGACGCAGAAGGAGAAAAAAATATCCAAGTTTCCTGACTCCTAGCGTGGAAGTCTACTTGCTAGCCTTTACTGTTTCTTGCCCAATGAACAATGCATTCTTCAGGAGGTCTTTTTAAAAAAAAAAGAAAAAACAAAATTATTTATTTGTTGCAATTTAAAAAAAAAATTTTTAAAGTGACCCTTTGGAAGGTATCTTAATAATATGATCACTATTTTTAAGCAATTAACCCTCCCTGAGACATATATGTAAGTTCAGGTAAGGCCTTTTAATGTTTATCAGAATAATTACTTGAAGACAACATGCCTTCTTTTCATCGGTTCTGTTTTACCACATCTGTTAGCATTCTTGGTTGGCCTCCTATGATAGTTATTCACACTTGGGTTCTGATTCTATCTTCACCCCCCACACCCACCCCCAACCAAAGGGACAGAACAAGTGTAGAAATGAGTCAATCATTTTAACAGAGATTTGTCAAAGACCACTCTCATCCCAGAGAAAAAGTGCTTAGCATGGTTATAAATCACAGAGTGCCCTCTCAGTATTAATTGTCATGGTTTGCAGGGTAACAGAGTCTGTCTTTTGGCAGTGAATATCAGGCATCTAAAAAGATAAATTTGCAAACAATAAATGCAGCTTGAGGGCCCTGGGATATTTTTAGATAGTCAAAGAATATATAAAGTAATTACTCTAGTGAGAGTTAGCATGGATAATGGAAAGAACACTGTCCTATGTTAGAAAGACCTGGGTTTCAATCCTGAATTTGTTGCTTACCAGCTCTGTGCCCATGAACAAGTTTTTTAGCTTCTTTTGGCCAGCTCCCTCAACTACAAAATGGGGTAAATTATACTTGTAAGTAATATCTATCTCAAAGATGGTTATTAAGATAAAATGAGGATCACAGATCGTGAGCTTGAAGGGACCTCCCTGGTAATACATATAAGATGTTTTCTAACAAAATGTTAAGCATTATAAAGATGCTAATTATTAAACTCTATTTTAAATTTTAATTTAAATTTAACTTATTAAACCTCAAAATCATAGTAATCATAATAGAAATAGTTGATATTTATGTAATACTTTTATGTCATCATATTTAAAATATGCTGGGGGACTTAGCTAAAGAAATATATAAAAGTAATTTGTAAAGTGAGGATCTCTAGATTTTTATAAACAGATTTTGCTTATAACAGTTTTCATTTACATTCTTCATTTTGCTAAACCTAGAATAAACAAATATTTATGAACATACAGAAATTAAATTCAAGTACACATTTGTTAAGCATTTATGCTGTGTAAGTAATTGGGAACAGAGAGATGAAAAATGACAGAGTCCATGTCCCACAATCTCACATCTACTCTGATCCCTTCATTTAGAATGGAAATAAATACAAAGTAAGTTAATGTAAAGATAGGTCAAAGTGACAGTGCAAAAAGAAACGTTAGAGATTTGGGGAGGAAAGGATCACATCTATTTAGGGAAGATGAGGCTGGCTTCATGAAAGAGAAAGCCAGTGAGTTGCATCCTGAAAGAAAGGAAGAATTCCAATGGGTGAAAGGGTGGAAGAAGACTATCATTGGTACCTGGATAGATGTGGAAATGCACTGAGACAAGATGAGTTCTGGGATACAGAGGACAGTAGTATAAAAAGAGGTTGGAAAGGTATATTTACCTTTTTTGTACTACTGTCTCTATATCCCAGCTTTAAACTTCAGAATAAGGATGTTTTCAAGAAAATCCTATGGACAATGGACAGCAACTGAAGAATATTGAAGGTGAGGAGAGACATAATTCAATGGGCACTTTAGCAAGATTACTGGCAACATGGAAATAACATAAGTTGTACTTTGCTACTCAAATCCTATAAAGCAGAAGAGCTGCAGTGGGAGACAACAGGTCATTAGGCTTAATATCATGACCGTACATGAAAGCCTTATGTAAATACTAGGGAAATTGTACTTTCTGGAAAGATGGAAAACTGTGGAAAGGGTACATGATGATAAATATAAACTGAGTCCAGGTGGGCCACCAATTAAATTAAGCACTGATAGAAAAGCAATCCAAAGTTGAGACATAGAAATTTATCATGAAAAAAAGTCCACAAGTAAAGGAAATAAAGTTCTTCAAAAGCAAAGAAGATACAGAGAGAGAAAACAGGAACTGCAAGGCATTGTGTTGCAGGGATCCCACCTTCTTTCCTCTTAACCGTTACCATCTTCTCTGTTACAGTAGAACTCTTCACATGCCACTATATCTATATAATTTTAATGCCTCTAAGTCTATCAGTTGTGCTACCTAAAGTAAAAATAATATATAGGAGATAATGCTCAATGGGATTTATTAAGAAGAAAAACTACTTGTGATCCATGAGATAACTGAAGTGTTATTCTCTACAGGACAAAGAAGATATGATCATCTTGGATCACTTTTTAAAGCATGGCCATTTTAAAGGATAGCAACAGAAATTGAACCTATGATCTCACTGGTATAATGAACCTCCAGGGTGAGTCTATACTTTCTTTTCAACTTATGTTCTTAGATGCTTGCCTAAAGAAGTGATGTCGAACAAACCGAAAAATGGGCCACTAATCCATATATAAGGATTTTTGCTGACCCATAATGATTCATTTTTAAAATGTAACATTATCTATGTTTTATTGTATTCTTTTTAATTTTGTGAAATGCTTTCCAATTACATTTTAGTCTGGCTTGGGCAGCTGTGGCCATGTTTTTTGACACGTCTGGCCTAGAGCACTATGAACTAACGTGACTTGTCTAGGGTCACAGTATGTATCAGTCAGGACTGGAGCCTAAGTCTTCTTGATTTTGAGGCCCCTTCTTCATACCTTATGTTCTGTGTTTCCTCTTATACTGCCTCTTACAATGCCAATTTTGAAATGACTAATCCTTTCATACATTAAGTTTATCTTAGGGTACTTGATTAGTTCCACAAACTGATTTGGTCTCTGAGCAATCTTATACTTTCTCCTTTAGTGAAGTGAAAAATTTCTCACCCTCTTATTTCAGATTAGAACATAATTATAGACACACTCTCACTGATTAATCTTTTTTTATCCTTTGGCTCCTTTACAAAATATGGAGACAGCACAGCTGAGTGGACTGCAAACAGAATTGGGAGTTAGCCACTCTAAATTCTATTCCAAATTATACCATTCAGTGAAAGTCAGTAGAGGCTCAGAAAGAGGAGGACAGGAAGAAAGGAGGGAGAGTAGGGCTTGAGTCTGTCACATTTATTTATTTTGCCCAATTTTATCAGGTAGCAAAGATTATTAATAATTGCTACCTTTGAGATACATGATGTAGAAAGTTAATTAATGAAATGTGCTATGGAAAACTGTAAAAATAATTACAGTGTTGTTAATAGGAACATCTATAATTTTTGATCCAAATCATGAAGTTTTTCCTTCTGGGGAAAGTCAGACATCTTCAAAGTTTCCAGTGAGGAGAAGTCATCATCTGTTGGAGGGAGCAATAGCCATTTCTGACTGCCATCTTTGTCCTAGCTTGACCCTGGAGAAACCACTTTAGCTCTCTAGATCTCAGTTTCTTCCTCTGTAAACTGAGGTAGGCCCCTGAGGTCCCTTCTAGCTCTGCAGCTATGATACTATGTGCTTATGGAGGACAAACATCTATTTTAGCCTCACTAGGGAATGAACTTCATGAGCTCCATTTAAGGGTAAGCACCAGAAGTATCTCATTTGACCCTGTTTTGAATCTATAAATGATACCACTATACTGTTTGTTTAAGAAAAAAGTACCAGGAAACAGGCAAAAGGAAATAAATCTCCATATAGCAAAACTAAACATTTATATTTGTAGGAGTTTCTAAAACCTTTACAGACATTATCTCACTCATTCTTAAAACCATACAATGACATAAAGGGCATTTAATCAAATGCCTTACAGTGCAGTGGAAGAGCACTAGGCTGGAATTCTAAGGACCCAGATTCATGTCACAGGATCAAAGATTTACATAGAGCTGGCCAGGGTTTGTGTTGACATTTGGTTCAATCTCATTTTTACAGATAAGGAAATAGAGAGTAAATTGCATCCCTGCAGTCATACAGATAAGTGCCAGAGGAAGGAGTACCCAGATGCTCTGATTCCAAATTCAGCCCTTGCTTCATTGCTCCTAGCTGTCTTCGCACTGAACCATTAACAACCAATGTGACCCTAAACAGATCATTTACTATTTCTGAGCCTCAATTTCCAAAGGAGGTTAGACTATATGACGTCTAAAATTCTATGACTGTGGATCAAAAGTGACTCACCTATGTACCTCCAAGATGAGCTTATGCATTCCATAATCCATCCATCCATCCAAACTGTCTATCTGAAACCGCAATCTCTTGTAGACCTGCATCTAAACCACAATGTCTTCTATAAAATATCTTGATAATTCATAAAAATAAGTGTAGCTTGATGGTACTGTGACATTTTTATGAATAAAAGATACCAGGTGATTATAACATGTTATAAGAAGCTATTTCTGAGCTTCAACATATGAATTGAAGAGCCTTTGTTGTCATCTAATGTACTTCAAATCCTTATCACTAAACTTAAAAGTTTTGTAAACAAACAAATGGTTTAGAATAAGAACTATAATTAGATTGCAGGTTTGATAAATTAATTTATTGAAGAAATAAGCTGTCAACTGTTAGCAAAATCAAGATAATTTCAGGTTCAAAGAACTGCTTAAGAAAATTTCAAACAGGGTTATCACTAAGATTAAAGAGGTGTAATGCATTTTTATACACCTCTCCAAACAAGGCCAACACGTCAAGAATCAGATTTTGTTTTGAGATAACTGCTATACAGTCTATGAAGTCAATGTATATATATATGAATATACATATGTACAAGCACAAATCACGCACATATGATTTGTGTATATAAGTATATACTTAAGAAAAAGGATCGTAACAAGTACTGGGGTAATGATCTAGTGTAATGGAAAGATTGATGTGTTGGAAGGCTTATGAGCGGAGTCCTAGTCCTAGATGGTCATCTGTTTATGACTCAAGACACTTTGACTCTCTGGGTCTCAGTGTCCTCATCTGTAAAATGACAAGACTGAATTAAAAGAGGCTAATGGTCCTTTTCAAACTCTGAAATTCTGTGATTCATTAAGTCTTCCCTTGTTCAAGGAGCCTTTCCTGGTGCTCTTTAATCTTAGTGCCTTCCTTCTGAGATTATTTCCAATTTACTCTGTATATATCTTGTTCACACACAGTTGTTTGCATGTTGTCTCCTCCATTACACAGTGAGTTCCTTGCAGGCAAGTATAGTCTTTTCTTTCTGTCTTTTTTGTCTGGCACCTAGTAGGGGCTTAATAAATGCTTGTTGATGGACTGAGGTCTAGGATCTCATGACCAGAAAAATGGAAATTTCATCCAGAAAATGAAGTACATAAATCTAATCTGAGTGATTAGAATTGGACTTTGTACAGTTAATTTAATGTTCCACAACTGAAATCAGGAAAACAATTTAAATGGTCCTACTCAAACAGAATTCTAATGAAGTCCTACCCTGTGATGTCTCTATGACTTGAGAAGATCTTGGGTCTTCAAAGGATATGTGCTGGAGTACCAGCTCTGCTGGTCCACAGCTTTAAGCATACTGCGAGATGGATTCTATTTCTGATTCCCAGGGACCAGCCTAGCTGAGAGGCTCATCACTAGGGTGGCCTGAAAGTTATGTTTATGGCCATTGCAAGTCTTGAAGTATACTTATTAAATTACAGAGGGAATTAACCACACTAACAATATGCTGAGACACTGACACTATGAATTTCTGATGAGCTCTGCAGGACACTGAGGACTCATAGAACATAAAACAGTTTAGAGAAATCTTAAAGAAATTAGAAAAGAAAAACATAAAAACTCATAAAAAAACTGTATAAACAATATCCTCCCTAATGTATGCCTTTAAGGACACAGGGTAGCTTATAAGGTATCAGAACAGAACTTCAGGATAAGAAGGCAAAAACAAAAAGTAGCAATTAAAATTGTTTTGGATAACAATAACAGTATATTATTTAGAAATTCAAGAATGTTGTGACGGAATAAACTAATTAGTAATTCTTAGTAATGCTAAAAAGGGGAATTGTGGTTAAAGTCTAGGTAGAATAGTTTCTTTAGGTTGTGGAGCCCTGAGAATCAGTGTGCTGGGACGGAGTCAGCTTGGGCAGAAGGGACAAAAAAGGAGAAATATTTTATCATAATATTCAGTATTAAAGAGATTAATTCTTTTCAATTAGACTATACCTCATCAGTACTTGAGAAATGAACTTCAAGGTTAAGTATATGCATTTGGGAACACTTTTCCCCTTCACAAAAAAAACACCAGGAGTCTGGGCAACAAAAATCTTCTCAAAGCAATGATGCTGAAGGTTCCAGGTTTGTTGGTTGTTTTTGGAAATTTGGAAGCATTTTCTAAATTAAAATAAATATGAGCAGTATAAAATATATCAAAATTTTACTAACAATACTGAAGTAATACATTTGAAAAATTCGAGAGGTTCTTAACAACTATCAAATTTAACTCTTTTTTTGAGCTGTCAAGAAAAAATAGAGTAATTCAAGTTCCACCATAACTTCCAAAACAGAATTTTAAAACTACCTCAAAGGGTGTTTGGCTAAATTAAGAACAATGGTTTCCCAAGTGGAAATTGTTTCCAAATACTGTTTCAGGGTAATATTGTTCTGTATTAAGAACTTAACTTTCTATGATCATTTTCATTATTGTCTTTAATAACACACATTTATATAGTGCTTTAAGATTTATACAGCACTTACTTCACAACTGTGTCAGGCATAGAGTAAATGCCAAATAAGTGCTTTTTCATTCATTCATTGACCCTATGAAAAGGGTGGCATAAAGCATCATCCTCATTTTTACAGAAGAGGATACTGAGGTTCACAAAGGTTGAATTATTTACCCATGGTCTATGTGATCTAGAGAATGTCTAAAGCAAGATTCTAAGCTACGATTCTTTTGTCTCTGAGTCCAAGGACCCAGACTAATGTGATAGGGCAGTCATTCTGACGTTCCTGTCTTTGCATGGGGCTGTTCCTCATAAGAACATAACTTCTCCCCTCTCCATGTAACACATTTCTTCAAGGCTCATCTGAAAAATGATCATCTCTATAAAATCTTCCTTTCTTTCTCTCTTTTCTATACTTACTTCTATACAAAATAATTTGGCAAAATGATATGCTACTATCTTACTATAACTTGCACTTTCTATTTAAGAACAGAATTACTTGTTTCAAGTCTCTCCTCTCCTTTCTGTCCACTACCCCTGAATAACCTACCTTCATTTAAACATGTTGAATGTGGAATTCCAGAGTCCACCCTACAAGAAAGGTGGCCTCTTGGTAATGTTTATGTCTGATAATCTATTATTCTCTTTCCACAAGATTTGCATCTTACTGGAACAGGCCAAGGAATTAATGTTACATATCATTTACTATGAGTTAAATGTTTTGTGCCCTAGAATGAACAGGACTTTAGTGGCTTTATCCTTTCAATTTCTCCCAAATTGAATATAATTAGTGATAGAGTGAATTATAACACCTTTTCTTCCTTATTGATGGGTTGTAGTTACTTTGACTCCTCATCTGACTGAAGTGTTTATAGTTAATTAAAAAATGTTCTAACAGTCTTACATATAGTCCTGACACTGTCTGGTGAATGAAAACCAGGAAATAAGGGTTCTTCCCTTATAGACTGTACTGTTAGGAGATTTAAGGACTTTTCCTGTTGCAGCTGGTAACAATACTGGCATCTAAGGAAATGTTACTGCCAACATTTAGGTGGGCTCAACTTAAATTTGTTTAAAGCAGCAGCAGCATCTGTGTTGTTGCGGGAGGGGTGACAATGAGGTACATGGACTGTTCACAAACACATATACACATCATCTTTTACAGTGCTAACATTGTTATCTGATGTAGCAGTGTTGACAGAACTTGAACTGGTGCCCATCCTTTCGATGAGGAACGATGGGGAACGGGTGCTAGTTGGAGGGAATGTTTCCTTTTTAGGAGACAGAGAAGTAAGGTGATACACGAAAACACTGTTGGAGTAGCATAGCTTAGGCTGCCAGTGTGGCCAGAGTTTTCAGCTTCAAGATAGCAAAGAATATGAAAATCAGTAAAATCAATGGTCACTGTGTAGAAGAAGCCACTCAAGCACAGGGATGAAAGCATCAGTTTCAGAGAAATATCTTGGTGGGTACAGATTGTGGCCAATGAGCCAATTTTAGCTTCAGAAAGACTGTGTTCTGGCCTTTTGTGTTTGGCAGATTAAGTGCAAGAATTACAGAGAGGACAAGAATGAAATTGATCTAAACAGCTAAGAGGCCTGAATGCTGATCATGCCAATCAGAAACCACAGACAGCCACTGATGCCAATATAAAAACCACACTGAAAAGAAAAGCAGGAAATAGAACATGGTACTTGTCTAACCACAGGAGAAAATTGTAACCAGAGACAGGTAACTTTTTTTTTTTAAACAACTGGAGGAGGTGATGAAAGAAGCAATGTGAGTAGAAGTTTTATCCATGAGAGCGTTTCCAAAACTCTGAGAAGGTATATTAGAACCAAAGGCACAGGCAAATATTCCTTTCTATTCCAATTCACTGCATCATTGGGTGATCTCATGGTGTAATGAATGGCTATTTAACCTCCTCTTCATCTTATAGTAGGGTTAGGGACTGGACCTGGGATTTCACTGGTATAGGGAACTCAGGACGAGGAAACTCCCCTGACCAATGCAAACTGTTAACTTCTCTGCAACTGACAATCTGAGGGCTGAGAGCGCTCCAAGGTCTGGGCATTCCACTAAACCCCAGCATTCTGAGAATGAGAAGTTCCATGCAGACATACTACAATAATAACTGTTGGTTAAGATAATAACCCTAATATACTCCAAATCCTGAAAGTCTGAAAAAAGGGTATCTATTGATCAAGTGACCTATTGATCAATAGCTAGAAACATGTCTATTTTGTTTCTCTTTTACCCAAGAACCCTGAGGGTCTTCCCCTCCCAGTTTGATTTTTTTTTTTTATTAAAGGGACCATCCCTTGAGTAATTACTTAAAGAAGCCTATTCATTGAATGAGTGTCTCACTCAAAGTGAGAACCTGAAAAGGCTTTAGCCTGAAAGGATCAGGGTCTCACGTTGCATCCTGGGTCATCTCCAGTCATCCTGATGAATATCTGGCCACTGGACCCAGATGGCTCAGGAGAAGAAAGTGAGGTTGGTGCACATCCCTCACTCACTCAAATCAAAGTCAATTGCAAAACATGTCATCATCTTGATATCATGGCCCTCTTTGAGAACAAAAGACAAACATAACAACAACAAGAAACATGTCTATATAATCAATACAATTTCAAGGTTAAATATTTCAAATCATGCATTAGGAAACTGATAATCCATGTATAGTTTTTCTATATGCTTGTATAGGTACATGTATGCTTGTGTAGGTACATGTGTATATAACTACAAATATACACATAAATATGCCTATGGAAGAAGGAAGAGATAAGAATGAATGCTATTTGTGAGTGTATATATGCATATATGTGCATGTTTTAATGTATATATACATAGAGGCATAAGAGATATTTTCATACATCTACATGTTTTATATAAGTGTAGATTTTTTTCATGTATCTATTACCACAGTAGTTCATTTGTTTCAACAGAATGACCCACTGAATACAATTAAATTCAATAAACATTTAACTAGTGCCTACTATACGCAAAAAACAAAAACAAAAAGCAAACATATAGACTTTAAGGCTCTTCATTCCTGGAAAGAAATAATATGCAAACTGATAAGTAAACACAAGGCAGTCTGAAAAGGCAGAGCACACTAACAACTGGGAATGGAAAAAAAAGGAAGGCTTCACAAAGGAGATAGCATTTCAACCAAGCCTTGAAGGGAAGAATGTTTTGCTTGGATAGTGAGCAGATTTTCCTTTAGTATTATTGCTTTTTTTCTTTTCTTCTAGACTGTCCTCTGCATTGCATTCTGTACTTTTGCATTACCAATCTATTATTTTTTTTTTTTTAAGGGGGGGGTGAGACTTGCCACCACAGATTCCAATTTTTCTCTTTTCGATCCATTA
>CM053773.1:2088008-2111670 GCA_028658325.1 Potorous gilbertii
GGGAAAAGGATGCTTTGCTAACAGTGAAGGTGCATTTACTGTGATGGAAGGTAAGAATGTATAATGCTCATTATACAATCCAGCTTGTTAAGACAAAAGTGATGAGCACAATATCATTTAATTCCTACATTCTTTTTGCCTATATTTACACATGTTGACATTTTAATTAGGGTCCTGAAGTTTCTTTTATAGTTATTTAATATTTATGTGTGTATGTTTTGTCTCCCTAAAGAGATTATAAGCTACTTGAGGCCAGTGAATTTTTTGTCTTACTCATCTCTCTAGCCTTCATAGTATCTAATCAGAGCTATGTACAATTGAATTGAATTAAGATTTTCACATATGCTATGGGAAGTATTATGATTTTGCAATGCAGATGAATTTGCAACCAGAGGAAGCTTTGTCTGAATTTCAGAAATGACTCAGTTTTAAACTACATTTCCTGCTTTTATAGAGGAGGCATTTAACTTCTTGCTAACAGTCATTTGTTGGTGGAGCCATAGTTGCCTCATTCTGAGAGACCTCCTTTAGCAGCAGCCAAAGCTAGAGCCTGTTATGCCTTGGAGGGGAGCATAGGATGTGCCCAAAAGGACTATTAGTGCAGCTAGGGAGCGAACAAGACCTCAGTTCGAGTATTTTTGCCCCTGCTTGCTTTTATTCCCTGGAGTTATCATAACTGTTCAGATACACGCTCTGTGCCTCTGTTGGCAGAGGAGGACACAGATGCTAGAAATCAAATCAGGTTAAGCACCTGCTGTTTCCTCTCAAAAAAAAAAACAAAAAACAAAAGCAAAAATCACAGTCCTAGCCCTTGAGTTGCTTGCAAAGTATCATGGGAGAAAAATAACCAACTTAAATTAAACAGGAAACAATACAACTACAAAAAAACCATGTGGAGCAAAACATAAGTACTCCATATTCATCTACATTACCTCTAAGAGAAAGATTATGGTGGGCCAGAGTAGCTGGGGAAGTTTTCATAGAGGAATTGAAACTTAAACTGAGCCTTGAAAGATTTATATTCTTAGAGGAAAAGTGTATTGTAAAGGAGAAGAACATATACAAAGGACAAGAATGAACAAAACTTGTGTGAGAATCCATAGAAAGACTGGTTTGAATGGTGGGGAATAGTGGGAATTAAGGTTACTTAGGAGGAAAACTGCATCTCTATTATGGAGGGCCTTCCCTTCCAGATGGAAAGGTTTGAAGGTTGAAGGAGGCAGCAGCTCCAGCTGTGGCCTTGACAGCAAGATTGAGGCTTGGCTAACCTCCCAGTGGAGGCGAGCCCTGTGTCTAGACTGTGGTAATAAGTGACAGCCATACTCAGAGTGAAGAAGACTGTCTGTCATCTGTTGCTGAAGCTGTACCACAGCCTCTACACATAGTCTGGATATAGCATTACCAGTCCTGGCCTTCCAGAGGTGGGTGAGGTCTTTGGTAGTGGCTGCAATGAAAGATCAAGGTAAATAAACGACATCCTCCGTAGCTCCGAGGATTGTCTCCTTGTGAAATTCTGCCCTTACTTCAAGTTTGGGAGACTGTCTGAATTACCATGAATTTTGAATTCAGGTTCTCTGAATTGAAGCAGGTCTTTTTTTTGTTTTGTTTTGTTTTTTTTTTTTACAAAAGGAAGTGGGGTGGGAGTGTTGAAGATTGAATGTCTCAGTATTCTCTAATACCAGTGAAATTTTGCTCGTTCAAGTTTAAACATGAATAGGCATCATCACATGCAGGAAAATTAACTTAGTAAGGCCTCACATGTATGGTCCCTTTAGAGATTTCTTTAAGGCATCTTTTTTCAGTGTTTGAAAAGTCATTCTATACATAATTTTCAACCAGATTTTTCATATCGTAACTTAGTGCTGAATTTCAGTTTAGTGACTGTAAAAAATAAACAGTGAAACTATATGGCATGGCATGGAAGAAGAAAAAGAAAGTCCCCTTCGGTGTCAAGCAGGGTTTTCCCATATGACCTCTTTCTGAGTTAGAAGGCCTCTAAGATTGAAGCAAGTCTATTATTTGACTTTACCACATTGTTGCTCAATACCATTGTTAAGGGTCGGTCTAGTGCTGCTTTGAATGGCTTCCTTTAAATGACTTTCTGGAGAAAGCTTTCTCTGTGTTTCCAGAGTTTTCTATGAGTTTATGACTGTCCTAACAACCACAACAATAACACTTAGATAGCACTTTGCAGTTTGCAAAGTGCTTTACAAATATTATCTTACTTTATCCCGAAACCCAGGAAGTTGGGGCTATAATTATCCCCATTTAGTCAATGAAAATAGCAGGTAAGTGGATTGCCCAAGGTCATTTTGCTAGTAAGTATCCGAGGCTGGATTCTTATCTGTAAAATGAGCAGGAGAAAGGAAATGGCAAACCAATCCAGTATCTCTACCAAGAAAGCCCCAATGAGGCTACAAAGAGTTGCGTGCAACTGAAAACAGTTGAACACTACCACTTCTTGATTCCAGTTCCAACGTTCAATCTATTGTGCCACCTAACTGCCTGTATCACCTCTGATTGATCCTATGTACTCACCCAACTGAGAAGGTAATTTTAGTTTTATATTTTGATTTGGTATCTATTTTTATTTCCCTAATTGTCATAGAATGATCTTACTTTCAGCCAGTACTTTCATAGCTTGTATGTAAACAGTACGTGACTAGTAGATCTAATCATATGGAAATTAAGAAAGTTAGCTTTTACAGAATGCATCATTGAGTAGAGAAAAACAGTTCTAGGAAGCTTACCTTCATTTCTTTCAGCAGTGTTTTAGGTTTTTCTTCAGTGAAGTTAAGACCAATCTTGAGTGATATATAAAATTCTTATTTATGTAAAATTTATCAATAATAAAGATATTCAGAACCAGAGTACTAGCATTTTAATTCTTTTTGTTCAGCATTCTGTTTATCTACAATTTAAAGGCATATTTTGGTTTTTAAAAGAAAGCTTTTTTTATTGAAAAGTGTTCATTTAATTATTAGCCTTCTGGCACTCTTTGTAACCAAATTAACTCTATTTAACAATCAATCAGATTTAGGTATATTAGAGTTCCCTAGTTTATTTTCACTAAATAATTCTAATACAGTTACTATGGATAGGCTTACAATTTTTTAAAAGAAAAGTACTATATTTCATTTAAAGATAAATTATCCTGTAACAACAACAAAATCTAAATTATGGCCCATCACTATAACAATTACTATTGGCTTTTCAAAACTTGTTTTAAAGTTACTTATAAATAAATGAAATCTTACTACTAATTATATTGTTTCTTAAAAATTTTATTGTATTCATGAGTTGTTCTTCCTCTTTTAATTTTTATAAATGCTATAGCAGTCAAAGCTTTTCCTCCTGTAGTGCATCTGGGACATAGGAAACCTTAGCCAGTTGTTTTTTTTCTTATTTCAGTGGAATATTACCGTATATACATAGTACAAAATTTTTTGTGAATTGAGGAGATTCTACCTACAATCCATAAAAATTAGGACAAAATAAAATTTACTAAAGGTCTGATTAGACTTTGTCAACTTTAAAAGCCTCAAATTCGCAGCTCTTAGATGATTCTAAACTTGGAAAATAAGTTAAAGCTTTATAAATGTCTAGGGAAGAGATGGAATTTATAGTTTTCCTTTACCATCTACCTTCCTTCTCTTCCTTTCCCCTCCCCTCACCCTCACAATACCTGCTTTGACTCATTAGAGCATGAATCTGAGTTATAAAGATCCTTACTGGGCTAGAAAGAAGCAAGGAGGAAACATGAAAAGTTAATTGTCTTAGACAAACACCAGGTGATTGACCTGTATCTATAATTATGATTTTTATGTATTTGGGGCTCTGAGATCTTCTGAGTTGTATTCCAGGGGACTGGATGCAACTTTTTTAGTATAGAGATGTGATTATTTCCAGTTTTTTTTATTGTTAAAGAATTAAATGAAATAATGCTATATTAAATTCACTATTGCCAATTAAATAATCAAAGGTAGATAGTACTTAACAACCGATGCCCTACAATCTGGTTTGGGTGTGTATTATTTTAGAGGCAGCTGGTGGCATAGTGGATAGAGTGCTGGACCTGGAGTCAGGAAGACCTGAGTTCAAATCCAGTCTCTTGACACTTCCTAGTGGGGTGACTCCAGGCAAGTCACTTAACCTCTGTTTGCCTTGGTTACCTCCACTATAAAATGGGGATAGTAAAAGCACCTGCCTTTCAACGTTGTTGGGAGGATCAAATGAAATAATATTTGTAAGAAGAGTGCAATGTCTGGAACATAGGAAGCACTTATAAATACTTTCTCCTTCCCTTTGTGCTGTAATTTTACAAAAATTAAGTGCATTTCAATCTTTTTTGCAGATGGCCTTTTATGTGTTACCATTGCAATGCCTTTAAATTTTTTAAAAATTTCTTTTGTCATTACATCGTTCCTTTCCAAATATATCACCTTTCCTCACCCGGCAAACCTTATCTTGTAACAGATTTTAAAAAGAAAGAAGAAAACAAAGGGGTCCTGCAAAAGTAAGGAACACCTCAGCTACATCTGCTAGTATATATGCTGTTCCATAACCACAGTCTCTGCAAAGAAGTGAGGGATGTACTTTTTCCTGACTGTTCTCAGGAATCAGATTTGTTCATTGTACTTACACAGTATCCAGTTTTGTTTTTATTGTTTTGTCCATTTAGGTTATTGTAGTCGTTGTATATATTGATTCTGCTTACTTTTTTCACATTAGTTCATACAAATGTCTTCCTTGATTCTTAGAATTCTTTATGTTTTTCATTTCTTATGGCACAGTAATATCCCATTAAATGAATACACCTTATTTTATTTAGCTCAATCCATATGCACTTATTTTGGTTTTTACTCTTTGTGCCACCAAAAAGGCTGCTATGAATTTTTTGGTTGATATGAGAACTGTCTGTCTTTTACCTCTTTAGTTATAATCTACTCTGGTATGTACTTGAAGTAGTTCTCTGGTCAGATGTTCCAGATTCCTCTGTGAGATTTTGCAGACCAACCCTTGATGACTGTTTGGGGTCCCAATTTAGGATTTAGTGCACCATGATAATTTGCAGCCTTGCCTTTATCTTCCTCATCTCACCTCTCACTCCCTATAGTGTTTTTTTCTGTCCATTAAAGAAGAAAAGTTTCTCTGCTTCTTACATTTAGATCCTCCTCCTGTATTCAAAACAAATTTGCCAACTATCAGGTGGTTGGTACATGGGACCTTTCTGATATTCAAGGCCAATCTGTCTATAGATGAAATTAATACATTACTATTTCTTCATCTGTAAAATAAGAATTAGATAAGATCGTTCCTGCAGTTTTAATTTTTTATTTCTATAATTTAAAATCTTATTGGACTTAATTCATCATATCAAAGCAGAGAATATTATTACTTTTTAAGGTAAGATTAAATGAGTTGAGGTAGGAAATCTTTTTTTTTCTTTATCACATATCATTAACCTCAGTGGGCCTTAATTTCCTTGTTTGTAGAATTGAAAGGGTTAGATTAGATGATTTTTATATCTATTAGTTCTAAAATTTTATGGTTCTCTGCTTTTATACCATAGGTTAAGAATTGACTTTATATTGTTGAGTTAACAGTGAAATCAGTTAAAATCTGAAAACTTTTCCTTTGATTTTCCTGAGAATGGCATGTACAGTATGGTCAATTTATAAAAGTTTAAATGGTGGAAGAGATCTTCCAGTTTACAGGAAGATAAAGAAATCTCTATCATAGTGAAATCTGGAAATGTCATCAATTACTCTCTAAGAATACTTTCAGTGCTGCACAATGTGATTTTTTTCTCTTCTTCATTTCCGAAAGTGTTTGTTCTTATAATTCATATAATAGGATTAGCCAATATAGAATGCTTTCCCATGAACCTACGTTCTTCAGAGTATTTTGTTACAATGCAGTTAGCATCTAACCTGATCATACACATGCTTATTAAGTTTATTGAATGAAAAAATGAATAATTGTATTATTTTTATTTACATTGCTTTATTTGTTACTTTCTACCTTTCCTCTCTCCTCCAAACCCTGCCCCACTCCACATTACGTATATATCTTCTTTTGCTGCTAGCTCCCTTAACTGCCTGTCATCTGGGAAAGCTTTATATCATATTAATCTGATTTCATGGTATGTAGGGCGGGATTCAGAACAAGGATTTTTGACTTTTTATATTTGGAGGAATTCATCAGAAATGAGAGCAAACAGAATCACAGGACCTTTAATTCAAAAGTGATCATAAGCCTTGTTACCTCAAGAATTGCTATTCTCCCCAGAACTTGTAGGTAGGAATAGCTATTTGGACAAATTTATATGTCCTCCAATTCACCTTAAACTTATATGTTTGACTTAACTGGTTTTCTTAAGACAAAAGATAAATTTCACTAAGTTCTGAAACTGAACAGATTCCATTGAAATGTTGCCCTCTAGGAATCTACTTGAATGATCCCTAATGAATTAGGCTTCTGCTGGCAAACTCTTGAATATCCAAAAAATGCTTATCCTATGATGAGTTTTTCTTTCAGTTTCCTCTTTGTATTGTAAAGGTCTATTAATAGCTCCTTTTGTGACATTTTCTTTGCTTGTTGTTAATAGCAACAAAAAAGCTGACTTAATTTTGCCTTACTTTAAAGCCATGATATACTTACATTTTAAAGACTCTTATGGTTGTTTCTGTTGAATTGCACTGAACAGAGACATGATGATTGTTCGGGCCTTTTCATCATTGATTGAAGTGAGTCCAAGTGATTCTGTGATCCAGGAAATTAGGAAAGCACTAAAGCATAACAATTAAGAATATGGCATGGAATATGATGTATTTAATTCTAAAAACTAAAAAGTTTCTTATAATAATATACATAATTTTGCTGGAAGAGAGTAATCACTGGTCAAAGCAAGGAAACTGTGTACCAATTTACCTTACTGATAGAACTGTGATACTGTGGACCAGGAGACAGGCAACCTAATTAATTGACTTGAGAATCTAATAGAAGATATGGCATACTTTGGATATGGTTCATGTCAAAGGATGGCTTCTATTTGAAAAAATTCTTCATTTTGGGACAGTGATATTGGGGAATACTGTAGGCATTGGGAGACTGAAAGACATTTTTGTGGAACTTCATGAAACAAAAATAGTACTTGTCTGCAAATGTAATTATGTGTAACTGATATACATGTCCTCTTAGAGAAAAAAAGATAAAAAATGGAAATAGTAACTTGAATGGTCTCATGTGTAACTTGGTTTTGGCAGAATGAGCATTTTGTTGAAAGTACAGTAATGATTTGTACTGCCCAGAGACAACATTCCATTTTACAAATTTTTCCTTTCCCTCCCTCCGTCCTTTCTTTCTGTTTCTTTCTCTTTCCTTCCTTTATGCTTCCATCACCAAATGCCCCCTATTAATAGAAACATGGATAGAAACTCCTAAAGTCTCATGAAATTATCCAAATGTAAAAATTGAACAGCAGAATAGTGTAATGGAGGGAAGACCGGACTGAGAGTCTCAGTCATGGGACCTTGTTCCTGGTCTTAACTTTGTCTTCACTTCGCTGAGTGACCTTAGGCAATTTATAGCCCCTCTTGCTTCTGTTTTTAAGATACGGAGAGCAGTGGTAGTGAAGAGTAGAATGTGGAGAAGATATGAAGAATAGATATGTAGAAGCAGAGTAGTGAAATTCTTGACTTGATAACTAACTACCCATTTCTATGGCCTTGGGCAGATCACTTCTGCTTCCTGTACCTCAGTTTCCTCTTCTGTAAATGATAGACTTGTTCTAGATGACTATGAAGTATATTCCTTACAAGTTTCAAAGTGTTTAATTCCAAGCTTCTCCAGATTATTTCAAAGTATAACCTGTTGTAGGTAGCCTCTTTTGAAGGGAATCACTTCATATAGATTTTTCCACATTTTCTTTTATGCTTCAAATTTTTACTCAAAAATTCAGGTGACATTGTGATCTCATTGATAATGACCATTTGTTTAAATGGTGAAAAGCACAACCAATCCATGTATGCAACTCTTGTTCATGTTTTCCCAGAAATTTACAATTAGGGATCTTCCTCATTTTCTCTTGTGTATGCAAGAAGAGCATTTATTATGAGATCAGCCCATCTTCTTTTTTTCATAAGTTCTTTGATGTACCACTTCTCCATAATGCTTTGTAATGTCTTGTAGTCTTTTTATGCCCACCAAGATATATACTGCTAATGAGGGTTTTGTCCATTCAACTGTACAACCATAGTCTGGAGATTGACATTATTTATCCACTTAGTTTTTCCTTTGTAGAGAGTGGGGCCAGGCTTCTTTGAAGGCTTCTTTTTTGTTTTGTTTTTAAGACCAGACTTGTTTAGTACACTGGTAGAGTGAACTCTAATTGAAAAACTCCTTCTGCCAATGCATATCACCACCTGCTCTGAAACTGAGAGTCTTAGAGTTGACTTGGGCACTGAAAAGTTAAGCGATTTAATTGTCTAGGGTCACAAAGCTAGTATGTGTCAAAGTCAAGTCTCCTTGGCTCCATCCATTCACCTCTCTATGGATAATGCCATGCTGCCTCTTTATTATAAATTTTGTTTAGGAGATTATGTAATATTCCAGATTGGATATAAT
Source organism: Potorous gilbertii (assembly GCA_028658325.1). Classification (NCBI taxonomy): domain Eukaryota; kingdom Metazoa; phylum Chordata; class Mammalia; order Diprotodontia; family Potoroidae; genus Potorous; species Potorous gilbertii. The sequence goes on from CM053773.1 coordinate 2,096,637, forward strand.
CAATACAATGTACTCTACAAATAGGAATATTAGAAAAACCTCACCATCTCTAGGAAATACCTCTATGACTTGGAATCTACATTGGATCTTTACCCTCATGTGTGTATGTATGTGTGTACAATTACCTGTTTTAACTCTTACCTAATATAAATGATCAGAGAGTTAATTGAATAAGGTTCTTTCTTAGTTTTCAAGGAAGCTTGTGTAATTTTGACATATGCACAGGAGATAATCTTGTTGGAGGACAGACTTTAAGGTGGCATTTGCTTTACCAACTCACATGCTTAAAAAAGCAGTAAACAAGTAATCACAGGGGGATATTGTATTTTCTACCTTTTTCAAGGTAAAGATGGGTTCGACTATCACTCAAGAAAGCCTTCCTCTTCCCTTCTAATACCCTTAGAAAGAATGTGCATAATACACATGTAGATTGTTTTCCTAATTTTTTTTAGTCATGAGGAATCAGGCATATGGGTTTTTTGTTATCTTAGGTTATAAGATCAATTTTTTCTACCTTGTCTTTGGTATCTTGAGACTTGATTTCTCAATGCTGCCACAGTTGTGTCTCCTCCAGCATGGACTTTGTCTGTGTATGCTCAGTCTAATTTAGCTGCTTTTCCCATCTCTGGCTTCTTCAGTGTCATTTCCATTTCCTTTATGAGCACACCGAGAACTTTGTTGATGAAATCCATGTGTGGTTCTTGATGGTGAAAAGAAGATATTATTAAATATGTTAGCTGTTTTTTCCATCTTTTGCGTGCTTGTTGTCCTTTCAGTTTCGTTTTTAAATGTCCTCTCTTCAATTTAATTTTGCTTATTTGGATTTTTCTCCAAGATTTTTTAAAACTGTAAACTTTTTTCTTCTACTATCCTTCTCTATAAGATTTTACAAAGAACTTTATATTCTAAAGTTGCTCTTGGATAACATATCTCCATTTGCTGTTGTCAAGTATTTTCTGATTAAGTTGTTTTTTTTAGACTCTTTTTGATCTCATTGTGAAAGTTGACTTTTACATCAATTAAACTTTTATATGAAATTCCTGTAATCAGTATCAATGTTCTTTCCTCCACCTATTTTCCATTTTTTAATTTCAGTTGCTTGTTTAAATAGGTCATATTGGAGTTGTTTTACTTACATGTCATTTCTTTTTCTGATTTTATTCTCCTAACTTTATATTAATTTTTATCTTTGATTGGTGATCAATACTGCATACAGACGGACGATTCAAGAATGACCTCTTTTCCGCTGCCCCCTTGCTTTTGTTGTGATATTATTTGGTACTCAGCGTTCATGGTACCTTCTCATTCTTTTCTCAGAGAAAGTATTCATGATGGCATAAGGCTTCTTTGAAGTCTACAAATCTTTGGCCTTTCACATGCCTTAGTCTCCATTCATGTTTTTCAGCATATTTTCTTTGTCCTTATTTATTCCCACTTTTGTATTGAAGTCCCTGAGTACCAAAGCTTGTGTTACATTGATTTATTTGTATGATCTGCTAGAGCTCTTCATAGAATATGTTCTACTTCTTCATCCTCTGCAACAAATGTTGATACATAATCTGTAGTTAATTTTATGATAGTTTTTTTTGCTCCTGAACATGAATATTGCCATACAAAATGATCAGAAGTCCCAGTAAATGTTGTTTCTTGTTGCCTTTGTATGCATAATAAAACCAACTCCTTTATTTACCTCTCCAAGGAGAACATATGAGCCATTCTTTCATTTTGGTGCATATTTCTTCTGCCTTCTGGTTTTGTTCATAGGGAGAATGTCAAGATTAATATGAATCATTGCCTCAAGATTAATATGATTCATTTCCACTCATTGGTTTTTAGACAGATTTAGACAAATTTAGAGTTTCAATTACTGTTAATTTTTATAGATCACCAAACAAGTATGATGCTTAGCACTTTCTTTTCCTTTTTCTATCATTGTGTACAATTTAAAACTGCACTAAGTCCTTTGGGACACTGTTATATGTGAAACATTTTGCAAACCTTAAAGTAGTATATAAACATTAGCTATTATTATTTAGGTCCTAGATTCCATTAGGGTTTATTATGGCACATAGTATGAGGTATAAATAGCTCCAAATTCAAATCCCTTGGATTTGCTACCTAATTTTCTGCTCCCAGGTATGTCTTTTAAAAGTGAATTTATTTATGCTCTTTATGCACTTTACATTCTATTTTAGTATTCTCTATTCTTTCCAATTTGTCTATATAATCTTTTTTCAATACCATATGATGCCTTTTTCAATTAAATCGTGTAGTGATGGATAATGTTAATTTTCAGTTAAAATAGTTAAAATTTCCAAGTAATTATATTTCCTATAATTTCAGTGTGTGAAATGTCATAATTTTTTACTCATTTCTCTCTTCTCCCATTAGGATTCTTTGTACATTCATGTTTATTTGCTTTTTCTGTTAGGGTACAGTTATTATGTTTTTCTAATTCTTTTCTCATTTTATACTATTTCGTAAAAATCTTTAAAACTTTTTTTGTATTTTGTTGGTCTTGATTGTATTATATATATGCCCCAGAATTTATATCTCTTCCTCCCTTAGTTAGACATTTGCATTATATCCAATTCTTTGTAACTTTATATGATACTGCTGTGAAAAAAAGTAGGAGGAAGGTTTCATAACACTTTCAGGTTATATTCACAACATTGCAGTTTTTAGGTCAAAGGGCATTGCTTATACTAATTCTTACTTTCCCAAAACTATACAATTTTTCAATTCTGCCAGTTTAAAAAGCACAGAAAACATGTAGAAATAAAGAATTTAAGAGGTGAAAGGGGTCTTAGAGATTATCTAATTCAGCTTCCACGTTTAAGTGATTGAAGCCCAGAGAGATTGTGAAAAACCCAAGGTCACATGGAAGGACAGTGTGACCCTGAAAAACCTACATATAACTATCTATCTTCCATAAAATATCTGAAAACAATTTTGGAATTATGCTATCTTAGCAAAGAATACAAAGAAAAAGTGTGTGGCCAGCATCTCTTTTGGGAAATTTGCCAGGAGACAGTGCCATTGTTTTTTTTTCATCTCTGGCCCCAGGGCAAGCTTATGTTCTGTTGAGTAGTAGGTTCAGATACACCACAGGTGTCTTGACCATTTTCCTCAGTACCATTTACGAAGTATGCTGAACTTTAAAGTAGAATAATAATTAGCAATGAGACCTTGGTTCTCTGCCAGTTAATCAGTATTAAAGCTATACTGGCTTCTTCCCAGTGTTGATAAACCGGTTGTGTGCCAAGGTTGAATGAGAACAGGTTACCTAAACCTTGTTTGATAGTGAATTGTAGTGCAGTGAATGATTTCTGGGAAAGACGGGGAAAAAGAAACCCAGGAAGTGTTCACTGAATAAGAACCCGCAACAATGCAGGATAGATATGGACTACAGATAGCCAGTTCTGGGTGTATCAGTCAAAGATGAATGGATTATTTGGACTGTAGAAATCACCAAATATGTATGTAGTGGCAAAACCTGTAGAAAGTGGATTTATAGGAAATGTTCTTTTTGAAGATTTGCATGAGTCTCAGTTTTAAATATGTGTATGAGGTATGAATATTTCTTATGGTGCTATATGAATATTCACATGTATGTGTATATATATGTATATAGACAGATTTACTAGAAAGTATCCTAAAATGGTGGAATCTATTCCAATAATAGTAAATAGTTGACATTGATAGATCATCTTAGGTTTTTCAAAGTACTATATGTACATTATTGATTCCTATAATCAATATAGTACCTACCTCTCATTGAATTTGGTACTGTAGGTGAAAGACAAGAGAGAGGTTAAATGTCAAGGCGTCAAACAGTTAGTGTCAGAGGCCAGATTCTAATCCAGGTCATCCTTCAAGCTAGTACTTAGTTCTCACTATATACCATCTAGTGTGTTAGTGTGTATATTAATTTCTTTCTGTAGGCAAGAAATGAATCAAATTATCCATATTATATATAATTCTCAGAAAATGTTTCTTTCAGATTATGAAGAACCCTTGAACTTGAATACGAACAGGGCCTTGGATTACTCTAGTTCAGTAAGCTCTGCTAGATTTTAAGCCCCTTAAAAAGAAATACTATGTCTTCTTCATTTTTATATTTTTGTTATGGTCTTTCACCATGAAGAAGAGATGTGGTAAAGGGTCAATAGAATTGGTCTTAGATTCAGATAAGACCTGGACTTCTATCTCAGCTCCAACACTTTCTCAGCTGGGAATCTTGAGGAAGTCTTTAGTCTTCTTTAGTCTCCTCATTCACAAAATGCAGACAATGAATATCTTGTACTAACAACTTTACAAGGTTGTTGTGAGGAAGGCGTTTTGGAAAGTTTAAAGCTTTGTATAAATTTGAGTTATAGAAGGCAAACACAGTGCAGTGGAGAAAATACTGAATTTGGTTCATTACTGTCTATTTTTACTACCTGTGTGACCTTGGTCAAGAAAGGCCTTTTACCTCTCTGGCCTTCTTTGTAACATGAAGGGCTGGACTAGATCATCTTGGGGATCCTTTCCAGTTCTAGTGATTAATGCAGAAGTATTTCACTGCTGCAGTTGACTCATTGTCCCTCCAACATCAGAGCTTCCCTTCCTGATAAGGATTACAGTCCATCCACACTTTGTCATCCTGTGTGATTCTTGTCTGTGTCCTTTCATGAATCATCTAAAGTGGGTCCACTTAGTTTTAAGAGATGTCTTGTTCTAAATCTCTTGTCACTGTGCTGATAGCTTGGTCGTCTTGTGAGCAGAGCAGCAGCCTTGAAGTCAGGAAGACCTGAGTTCAAATGTAGCTCAGATCCTAGGTTTGTTACTTCACGCTCTTCTTTTCGTCTGTACATCGAGAATCCTAATAGCACCTCCCTTTCAGGATTGTCATAAAGACCACAAGAGATAACACTTTGCAAAACTTAGAGCACTGTGTAAATATTAATTGTTGTTATCATAATTATGCTGCTTGAGCTCCTACCTCACTTCTTTTTCTGGTCATACAATTCTTTAAATATAGCCTTTATTCTGAAAGTTTTCATTGGTAATCACATATGTTGAAAGATACCAATATATGTATGTATATACGTACATACACGCACATATCAGCCTCCTCAGTTCCCTTTAAGTGACCTACAGTTTCAGTTCTGTGGAGACTGTGGTAGCTAGCTCATGATTCATAACAGTTCAGCATCATGGGGAGAATCTTGATATTAAAAGCAATGCAATCCATCTTCTCCTCCTGCTTAATTCTGGGCCCACCTCTACACATCTACAGTATGTGTCCAAGATGTATTTAATGATGGGCTAATTCTAAAGATTGACTGCTTATCATAATCTGAACAGTGAATATTCTTCATCCACTTGTTATTTGCAATTAGCATAAACTCGTGTAATTAGGGATTTCATTTAGAAGGCCCTGCAGCGTTACAAGACTTGATATAATCAGTACAGTCTTACCTTTAAATGGAAGTACCTAGAAAGACCCTCACCATCTGTAAAGAATCTCACTTCCATTTAAACTCAGTGCTGGGCATCCTTTATGATCTGAGAGAGGATTTTTATGGAATTCAGTTAAATTTGTTGACTTAGAAAGAAAAACATTTAAGTCAAAATTCTGAAGTGCCCTCTAGAGCCTCACCTTTCCTTTCAACAATTAATTGCTCATCTTCAGTTTGTTCAAGTGTGAATGTGAAAGGAAAAAGCATTCCTTTTTCAACTTTGGTATCCCTCTTTGTACCACAGTACCCAGTGTATTATTGTATAAGCAATTGACGCTCAGAAAAGGCTAATTAACTGTTCAGGACTACCTGGGACCATAAATAATTTTCATGCTGATGATAACAGTAACAAGTAATTATTATTGACACAGTGCATAAAAGCTGATCTCATTTATGTTGTATCCATTTTGCTAATGAAGAAAATGAGGCTGAGAGATGATTAGTGATGTCCCCAGGGTTACTTAGTGCCTACGTGTTGGAGTAGGATGCTCTTTCCACTATGCCATGCTGTTTTATTTGTCTGGTAGATACTCAGAGCTGTAAATGAGTTGGGCCCACTAAGCCTTTATATTTATCAATCCATAACTTGATCATTGCTCCCAAAATAAGAAATCTCTTTACTTTTTTTTTTAATCTACAATGTCCATAGAACCACTTAGGCAAAATCTAGCCCCAAATTAATAAATAAATCCAGCTTTCAATGAAGTAAGTCCTTAGTTCATAGTTAATCTCATCACAATGGAGACTAAATGAACAATTTCCTCCATATTTAGTGATATGTAGACATCATGCTTACTTATTAATAAATAAATACTTATTAATAAATAATTTTCTTTGCATAGAGAAGTCTAAATTAATGATTTTAGGGTACCAAAAGTGAATTACAAGGATAGTATTTATTTGAATAGAGAAATATTTTTTTAAAAAATTAATTTCATTTTAGTTTTCAACATTAACTTTCATAAGCTTTTGAGTTTTTTATTTTCTCCCCTTTCCTCTCCTCCCCCCTCCCTAAGATGGCATGCTATCTGATAAAGGCTCTACATGTACATTCCTATTAAACATATTTTCACATTAGTTGTGTTGTAAAAAGAGTTAGAATGAATGGTAGAAACCACAAGAAAGAAAAAATAAAATAGAAAGAGAGCAAATAGTATACTTTGATATGCTTTCAGACTCCATAGTTCTTTCTTTGGATGTGGATAGCATTTTCCATCATGGGTCTTTTGGAGTTGTCTTAGATCCTTGCATTGCTGAGAAGAGCTAAGTCTGTCAAAGTTAGTTGTTGCACAGTGTGGCAGTTACTGTGTAGAATGTTCTGTTGTTTCTGCTCATTTCATTCAGCATCAGTTCATATAAGTCCAGGTTTTTCTGAAGTCCACCAGCTCATCATTTCTTGTAGCATAATAGTACTCCATTACATTCATATACCACAATGTTCAGTCATTCCCCAATTGATGGGCATCCCCTCAATATTTAATTCTTGGCCACCAGAAAAACAGCTGCTATAACTATTTTTGTACCTGTGGATCCTTTTCCCATTTGTATGATCTCTTTGGGATACAGCCCTAGAAGTGGTATTGCTGGGTCATAGAGTATGCATATTTTTATAGCCCTTTGGGCATAGTTCCAGATTACTCCCCAGAATGGTTGGATCAGTTTACTACCCTACCAACAATGCATCCGTGTTCCGGTTTGCCCACTTACTCTCCAGCATTTATACAGCTCCGGTTGCCGTGTTAGCCAGTGTGCTCGGTATGACGTGGTGCCCGAGAGTTGTCTTGATTTGTATTTCTGTAATCGGTAATGATTTAGAGCATTGTTTCACATGACAATAGATAGCTTTTAATTTTTTCTGAAAACTGCCTGTCCATGTCCTGTGACCATTTTATCAGTTGGGGAAAAACTTGTCGAATAGAGAAACCTTTGACAGAAATTATAATGGGTATCATCTTTGAATTACGCAATGTTTTGAGGCAGATTTCTGTGTCATTACATGAATAGATCTCATTTATTTTATCTAAAATTCAAATTAGTAGAACATTCCTCAAAATTACTGTCAGCATTTTTATTCATAGTGCAAATATCTTTTCTATTTCTTATGTTTTTCAAAATTAGAACTTGAGAATTTCCTGTGTTTAATGTAAACTGCTCATTTCACTGTCCCCAAAATACACATATGCACAAATATGCACTCACATATGTATACACACATCTAATTTATTAGAACACAGAAATACAAACTTTTAAGGAGCCTTGAGAGTCCAGTCTATCCCTTCTCTTTAAATAATTTTAAGCCTATCAGAAATTAAAATGTTTGTGATTACTTCTATTTTTGTTCCAAATTACCCGAGAGAGCAAAAAAAAAAAAAAAAAAAGACTGTCTTTGTAGACCAGACTTCTGCTCCCCTACCCTTGACTTTGGCAACTAGGCTATTGCTTTGGCTGTGGTCCTGTAGCCTATTATGGTGAGCAAGATGCCTGACAATCCAGGCTGCCACTTTGGCAGCGTACTATTCTTTATTTCTCATTTGACAGGCAGGACCAGTCATCAGACACAGCACACACATCCAGGCTGTGGTTTCAGCAGGGAACCCAGGGCTTCCCTCCAGCATGGCAGCCTCAGGAACACTCTTTGGATTGTCTTGTCTGTCCCTTTTGAGACCATATGAGGCATGCTGAGCAGACCTTGAAACAGCAGATAGCTAAGCAGGCAAAATGCCTTTGTCAGGTGGCATTATACATAGACATCAAGTAAGAAGTATGGAATTATATTCATATAGTTCAAAATCAAGTCCAAGTTGACTCTAGCCCCCTGTGATCTGGAAACTTCAGTTTTTTGGGGTTTTGTCCCTAGGGTATTCCTTTAAACTTTTCAGAAAAAAAAGGAACTAGAGTTTTCTATTTGATATCTTATGTCAGTTATATCTAATTGTAAATTACCTTAATGCTGTAATTTGTTATTTTCATCAAATAACTTGATGTTTTCACCTCATGGCATTTATAACCTCTCAAGGCTTATGTCTTTATTTTAAATGTTCTGTTATTTATATTGTTGTTTTCATTTTAAAGTACAACAGAATTATATGTTCATTTCATTTTGGGATTTGGTCTGGTGATTTCAGCATTTGTTTGAACAGCTAACCAGGTTATAGTCAGTCATTTAATGTTAATTAAGGACCTACTATGTGCAGGACAGAGTATTGCTAAGCACTCAGATCCAAAGACAGGCAAAAATTGTCCCTGCCTTCAAAGTACTTACTTTTTAAAGGGGGATCTGGTATAAGATATCCCCTTACAAGATATATGTAAAGTAGATAAAATGTAGTCTCAAAGGAGATGGCATTAACAACTTTGGGGATGAGGGGAAGCAAGACTAGAGACTTGACTAGGCCTCCAGCAGATGGTGGAATTTTAGGTGACTGTTGAAGGAAGCCAAGTAAACTAAGAGAAAGGTAAACAAAGAGTCTTCCAGGTAGAGGGGGGACGGGCAAAGCAAAGGTTATATTGTACATTCAAGGATTTGTACAGTCTTTGGTGTTTAAGGAGAAGATTGTAATTTTAACATGTCTGTAATACTAACATGAATTGTTACAATGAAAATTGTCAGTGATCCTGGAAAGAATGGGTTAATACAGAATGTGAGAGCATTCTAGATTTAAGAACAGCAAAGCATACCACAGACACAGCTGTATAATTTCACATCAAAATTGCTTTTTAAATGAGAATTATATTAATAGTGAAAAGCTTTTGAAGTTTCCTTGTTGATGAACAGGCTATACTAAGCCCATTGGTGGAAAAAGCATCATTTCTCTTCAGAACTCCTGTTCAAGACCTGGAAGTCACAGTGATGTAATTTCATAGTTAATTTGATACACCTGTCACTTGTTAACTCAAGTGTTATAAGGTCAAAACCCAGGAAGAACTCTGATGTTTGTTTGTTTGGGGAGAGAAGAATGGAGAAAAATCTTGTCTTTAAAAACTGTTTAGTTTGATTTGCTTCTACTCTTGACAGGGAATTGTTACAATGAAACATCATTTGTTTTTTTTTGTTTTTGTTGTTTAGAAAATAGTACTTGCTGATATTTCACAACCATATTTGCCTAATTTGAGCATATTTTGTGCATTTGCCCATAATCTGTTTGTAATTACACTATCAGTTCAAAACTATGATAGCTTTTTATCTTCACACAGTAGATACATAAAATGTATTTTCAAATCTGGCATCAAAGTAAGAATGCTCTAAAGCCTGTTTGAGCGTTGTTATTTAAACAAGAAATTTATGTATAAATTGATCTACATTAAAAAAACAACAACAGATACTTATGTTTTTTCCCAGTACAAGCAGATAGTAGGTAGGGTTGCAGTAATATTTTTAAGAATTAGGAAAATTTTGTAACTATAAAATATTCACCGTGTGAGTCATTTTCAGAGGAAATCAACATAAAAATGTTTGAAAAGAGGCATTCCCAAAGACTACTTAAAAACCACTGGCATTTTGCTCATCCTTGTGATTCCATCTTTGACTTGCATTTTAACATTGAATTCACACTAAAATAACCCCAAAAACACTCTTTACTGAGATTTCTTGAACCTTGTGTATTTTAGGGCATTCTTTTGATGAGAAAAAAAAGTAACTTTTAAGGGGTGTGTTTCATTAATTATTTGAATTAATTCCTTGAAAGATTTTAAATAATATGTGTTGGAAACATTTATTCCCCATCTCATCTTGGACCCCTTTGGTACTCTGATGAAACCTATGGACCTCTCCTCAAAATAATGTTTTAAACAAATTCATAATTGGAGGAAATGAAAAATTTCAATTTTTTTTTTTTGCCTGTCCAACTTCACAGACACTGAAACCTATCCATAGTCTGCAGGTTGCTTTTTGTGCCTCTTCTTATAAAATTTTTAATATTGATGTAGTCATATTGTGCTTATTTAATCATGAATTTTTCTACTGAGTAAATTCATAGGAACTTTGGAGGCTATTTATGACAGGTTGTATATGAACAGGAATTCCATTCTAAAACATTCCTGGAGATGAAGACTCTATTCTTAATCTTATACCATTTTGAATAATTGCAACAAAAGATTTTTTTCTCTTATATTGAGTTGAAATTATTTACATTTTAGAGGTGAGGACAAGGTGCTTTAGTCAAATATATTTCCAGCAATCTTAACGCTACCAATTTATGAATAGGTATGATACTAACATAATATTGTATACTGGAAAAAACTTTATGTATTTGCATATAGACACATTTACAGAAATATTTAAATTTATGGACAGTCTTGTTCAGTGTAATTGTTAAAATACTAGTCTTTCACTAAAGTAACTGTTAACTACATTGTCTTTTTTGGTGTTCCTTGAACAATAGTACCTGTTGTGTTTTTCTTTCAGAGTTACTTTAATATTCATTGCAAGGGACTTGGCAATTTATATTTTAGAAAGTAGCAAACTGTAGCACTCAGAAAAAAAATTGAAACAAATTTACTGTAAAGTGAGGTCTAGGCTTAGTGTGTTGCTTGATTGCTGAAATGGTGATTCCTGTCTTTGGTATACTCTAAAATAAAGATTTTGGGAAGTTTATTTTAAATTGTGAATGAAAAATGTAAGCTCCTTAAGGGAAGGGACTATTTTATTTTTGTCCTTGTATCCCTAGCACCTAATCCAGTGCCTTGCCCATAACAGGCACTTAATAAATATCTACTGATTAATTGAAATTAGCCAATACTTATTCAGTACTTGCTTTGTGCAAAGAAGTTTTGATGAATACGAGAATGTTTAGAAGTCAACAAGCATTTATTAAATGCTTACTCTGTACCATGTACTGTGTTAAACTGTAGAGATACTATATAAACAAAAAGAAATTCAATTCCTGGCCTCCTTTGAGGAACTCCCATTCTAATGGAGGAAGATCACACAAAAAAGACATCTGAAAGGCAAGGGTGCTTGTTGGGGAGGAGAAACTATCTGAGTGGGGTCATGGTGAAGTCTGGAGAGTGAGAAGTAAAACCAGAAGAGAAAATGAAGGATAACCTGGGCCCTTCCTACCTTTCCAGTCTTCTTAAATTTTACTCTCCTATACATACTCTTCTATCTAGGAACACTGAGCCTCTTGTTCCTTACAAAAGATGCTCTATCTGGGCATTTTCACTGGCGGTCCTCTATAATTGGAACACTCTCCTTCCTTATCTCCCCTTCTGGCTTCCCTGGCTTTCTTCAGTTCCCAGCCAAATTCCCACCTTCTTTAAGAATTCTTAACTAGCCCTCCTTAATCTTAGTGCCTTCCTTCTCAACCTTCCCCCATCCGACTCCCACCATTTTATCCTCCATCTGTCTTGTTTATACGTAGTGTTTTTATTTTCATGTTGTTTTCCCCATTGGACCATGACTTCCTTGAGAGCAGGGATAGATTTTTTAATAAATGTTGACTAGTTCATCTTCAACAAAATCTGGGAGTTTCTAGGAGGAATTTGAGGCAACTGGATGGTGCGATGGATGGTGTCAGGCCTTTATCTTCCTGAGTTCTAATCCAGCCTCACATCCTGACTAACTGTATGACCCTGGGCAAGTCATTTAACCCTCTTTATCTCAGTTTCCTCATCTGTAAAATGAGCTGGATAAAAAGCAAACCATTTCAGTATCTTTGCCAAGAAAGCTTCTAATTAGGCATGAACATGACTGAAACAACCAAGGAACAACAACAGCAACCTGGGCCATAGTTATCAGCCTGAAAATTTCCCTTTCTTTGTAACTAATACTGAGAAGTTTGATTCTTTTTCCTTTATTCCTCCTACAGTCATCATAATATTTACTTTTTATTCTTGTTTTGTTATTTCACATTCTCGCAACATAGTAAAGCATTATAAGTATTGCTTTATTCCATTTGCCTTATACAGATCCTTAAAGCTTTATGACTCTCTTTGGGCAAGGAGTGGGAATTTGGGGCATTTTTTTTTTTACTTTTGTTTTTGGGGCAGAAGTAAAAGTTCCATTTCCTTGGAATAAAGCCTTGATTTATACAACATCAACAAATTGTTGGTGGTATTTTATCTTTAAATCATTTTCTTTTGTATTTACATGTTAGAAAATAAATAAGGGTTTAAATAGATTCATGGCTATTATCTGTCCTTGATATACTATTTATCCTTAAACATAAGGACTGATGGAATATAATCACTTGTGTGAAGTAGTTTTGGTTTTGTTTTTTTTTTTTTTTGGATAATAAAGAACAAGTGCCTGTACTGTTTAAAGGGTTCTTGATCATGAGAATGAAGGTGTTGTTAGGGATATGTGTGTGTGTGTGTGTGTGTGTGTGTGTGTGTGTGTAAACACTCGTAATATATTAATGATGAAAATCTTATTTCCTCATTGTTGTTGAAATTTGATCCTAAAAATTAGAGATACCAAACCTGAATTTTTCATTAATTTTCTCAATTTAAATAAAAGTGTAATATGATACATTCTCTTCCTTGTGGTCAGAAAATATAGGTATGAAATTTTTTTCTGAATTAAGTTTCTATTGAGTACCATAATAGAATTAACATGTAAAGGCTTCAGCTACCATTTCTATAATTTTATATGGGAAACTGGAAGTTTTGTAACACCCTACAAAGAGAGAGTATAGAATTTTTTTGAATTTTGATAATATTTTGGTAATTTGTATATTCTTCCACTAAATTTCCTATCATTAAGGGTCAGCTGCTGGTAACTCTGGCTGCTTGCTGGTAGTGCCACCAGTATAAGCTCTGGTAGAACCACATAGTTCAAAAGAACATGGACTTACTTCATGCCCCAAATTTTTGGGTTAAATAAGTCCCATCCTAACTAAGTTCAAAGTGTCACCTCACTTGAGAGTTGGCTTAATAGATGATAATTTGTTTCAAGCACAATTGAAAAAGACTTTCTACTAAGGTGTAGAGGATTTGGAGTTTGCATTAGTGAAGAGAATGAACCCATATTAACTGATCTTATAAATCTTTAAGGTATTTAAGAAGTTAATCTGTTTTTTAGCATTTTGTGAGAATCAGCTATGTCATTACAAATTAACATTTGTACTAATTGCTCTTCACAGCCTGGTCAAAGAATAAAGTTCCATGCAATTTACAGTCCAAAGGAAAGGCTGCCTTCCAACAGTTAATCTAAAAATTCATTTCTATTGCTATTTGCACTGTGTTGTATATTCAGGATGAAAGTGTTTCTTTTGTAAACTCCAAGGACATTACACGTATGGATTCTATACCTAGTGTCCAAAAATTTCCAATTGATATCCTCATTCTGTACTATATCTTAAGAATTTTGTACACCTAAGCTCTTAATCCTTTTCCCTAAGCCATTTCCAAAAGTATAGCTTCCTATTAGATGAAGCAAGAATTGTTTCTGAAAATTGGCCTTGGACTTAGTTACAGGACCAGAAAAAAGTTTGTAATTCTAGGAGTGCCCCTGACTTCTCCCATGAAAACAACCAAAGGCTTTATGCACAGTCCTCTTTAAATAGATGCAATAGCTTTTTAAGTCTCACCTGACATAGCAGAAATGAGTGAGTTTATTATTTTTTAAAAAGTGTTTTCCTATTTTTAAATGTGAAAGAGGTCAGGCAAACTCTGAAGCATTTCCATCAGATAAATAAAAATCTGTCCTTTCAGATATTTTAATAATAGTGTAATCAGGGCTAAAAAAAAAACTCTTCAGAAAACATTCGAGTCTTTTCATGTGCATTTCGATGGTGCTTCCTAACTTTTCATCTAAATGAGAGAATCTTTCCAAAGTTTACTACATAAAATCAGTAAAGATGGCTTATAAAAAAATGTGACTGTATAGAGGAGTGAACTATTTCTCTGTTAACTAAAAAATGTGTATCAGATTTTAGAGAATCATAGGACTAAATCTGTGCTCATCCGTTTACATGTAAGTTCCTAAAGCAGATGGATCCCTGGCTATGAAAGATGTATGCATTCAACCTCTGTCGATTCCTAAATATTTGGCAAGGATAATTATATATTTTGGCTTGGGGTGTGGAAACAGCATGTGAAACTTTTCCACTTTCCATTATGTAAATTAGCAGTGGAAATAGCTGTATATTTTTTGTGGTATTATCCTTCTAAATGCAGGCAATGCATAATTACTCTTATTAGAAATAACTGCTTGCTACTAATTAAAATTACATTTTTGAGTAGTTATAACTTAAACTTCCTGACTTTCAGGGTTGTTGTTTTTTTCTTTTTCCTTTTCCTTTTTTTTTTTTTTTTTGCTGTGAAATAAGCATAATGAAAACAAATTACCTTGAGCAATTTATTCTTACTTCCATTAACTTTAATAGATGATAACTATACCTCTGGCAAAAGCAATCAGTATTCCTTGATCATTTTGTCTTTCATAGAATGTCTTTCCAAATGGCATTTTTATCAGTGAGACTAAATTACTGTCTCCTTGGCTCAGAAGAAAAGACGAGTCATTCTTGTCATATATACTGCTCCTAAGCCGTTTTTCCCTTGTTCAGTCTCAGCTCTCCTATCCTATCCTG
>CM053773.1:2121392-2135951 GCA_028658325.1 Potorous gilbertii
CTCCTTAAATGTTTGGTAGAATTCACTTATAAATCTATCTGACCCTGGAAATATTTTACTAGGGAGTTCATTGATGGCTTGTTCAATTCCTTTTTCTGAGATGGGGTTATTTAAGTATTCAACTTGCTCTTCTGTTAATCTGGGCAATTTATATTTTTTAAAATAATTGTCCATCTCATTTAGATAGTCAAATTTATGGGCATACAGTTGGGTAAAGTAATTTCTAATTATTGTTTTAATTTCCTCCTCATTGGAGGTTAGTTCACCCCTTTTCATTTTTGATACTGGTAATTTGATTTTCTTCCTTTTTTTAAATCAAACTGACCAAAGGTTTATCAATTTTATTGGTTTTTTTAATAAAATTAACTCTTATTTTTATTTATTAGTTCAATAATTTTCTTAATTTCAATTTTATTAATCTCTCCTTTGGTTTTCAGTATTTCCAATTTGGGGATTTTCAGTTTGTTCTTTTTCTAGCTTTCTCAGCTGCAAGCCCAATTCATTGATCTCCTCTTTCTCTGTTTTATTTATGTAGGCATTCAAAGATATAAAACTTCCTCTAAGAACTGCTCTTGTAATATTCCATAAGATTTGGTAGGTTGTCTCATTATTGTCATTCTCTTGAATGAAGTTGTTGATTGTTTCTATGATTTGTTGTTTAACCCTCTGATTCTTTAGGATTAGATTATACAGTTTCCAATTAATTTTTGGTACATCTATCCATATCCTTTAACTACATATAATTTTTATTGCTTTATGATCCAAGAAGGATGCATTGACTATCTCTGCCTTTCTGCACTGGAGTGTGAGGTTTTTATGCCCTAGAACATGGTCGATTTTTGTATATGTGCCATGTATCACTGAGAAAAAAATATATTCCTTTCTATCCCCATTCAGTTTTCTCCAGAGATCTATCATATCTACCTTATCCAGAGTTCTGTTCACCTCCTTAACTTCTTTGTTGTTTATTTTGAGGTTGTATTTATCAAGTTCAGAGAGGGGGAGATTGAGGTCCCCTACTTGTATAGTTTTGTTGTCAGTTTCTTCTTGTAACTCCCCCCACTTCTCCTCTAAGAATTTGGATGCTATACCACTTGGAGCATATGTGTTTAGTAATGAAATTCCTCCGTTGTCAATGGTGCCTTTTAATAGAATATAGTTTCCTTCCTTATCTCTTTTGATTAGATCTATTTCTGCTTTTGCTTTGTCTGAAATTAGGATGGCTACCTCTGCTTTTTTTACATCAGCTGAAGCACAATGTATTCAGCTCCAACCTTTTACCTTTATACCTGTGTGTATACCCCCATTTCTGATGTATTTCTTGTAAACAACATGTTGTTAGATTAGGGTTTTTAATCTATTCTGCTGTCCACCTCCATTTTATGGGAGAGTTCATCCCATTCACATTCACAGTTATGATTACTATCTGTATCTTTCCCTCCATCCTCTTTCCCCCATTTATGCTTTTAGTTCTCCCTTCCCTTTCACAATAGCGTTTTAATTTTTGACCACCACCTCCCTAAGTCTTCCCTCTCCTCTTTCTGCCCCCTCCCTTTACTCCCTTTTTCTCTTATTACTTCTTCTGTCCCTTTTAGCTTCCCCTCCCTTTTCTTTCCCCTTTTCCTCCTACTGCCTATAGAGCTAGTTATATTTCTGTACTTAACTGAGTTTGTTGTTCCCTTCTTGAACCAAATCAGATGAGAGTAAATATCAAACAATGCTCACCTTCCTCCCTTCTTTCCGTCTACTGTAATATATTTCTGTGCCTCTTCCTGTGATATAATTTACCATTTTCTGCCTCCTTTTTACATCTCCCGTGACAATCCCTTTGCACCCTTAAATCACATTTTTATTATCACATCGTTTACCTTATACCTTCTCCCTCTATCTATGTACATCCCTTTTATATATCCTAATAAATATACAATTCTCAAGATTAATAAGTATCATCTTCTCTTATAAGGATGGAAGCAGTTTGCCCATATTGAATAGCAAGTTTTGTTTTTGTTTTTTTTCCCTCCTGTTTACCTTTTTATGCCTCTCTTGAGACCTGTGTTTGAAGATCGAATTTTCTACTGAGCTTTGGCTTTTTCATCTGGAAGGTCTGGAAATCCCTTATTTCATTGAATGTCCATCTCCTTGCCTGAAATATTATGCTCAACTTTGCTGGGTAATTGAACGTTGGTTGTAGTCCTCAAGATCTTTTGCCTTATGGAATATCATATTCCAGTCCCTTCAGTCCTTTAATGTAGAAGCTGCCAGGTCCTCTGTGATACTGACTGTAGCTCCTCGATATTTGAATTGTTTCTTTCTGGCTGCCTGCAGTATTTTCTCCTTCACTTGTTTGTCCTGGAATTTGGCAGCAATATTCCTTGGTGTTTTTAGTTTGCGGTCCCTTTGGGGAAGTGAAAGGTGGATTCTTGCGATGACTGTTTTACCCTCTGGATCTAGGACTTCTGGGCAGTTTTCCTTGACAATTTCTTGAAAGATAATTTCTAGGTTCTTTTTTTCTTCATAGCTTTCTGGCACGTCAATAATTCTTAGGTTTTTCTCTCCTGGATCTATTTTCCAGGTCAGTTGTTTTTCCAATTAGATATTTTACATTTTCTTCTATCTTTTCATTCTTTAGATTCTGTTTGACTTATTCTTGATGTCTCATAGAGTCATTAGCTTCTACTTGCCTGATTCTAATTTTTATTAGATGGTTTTCTTCAGTTAACTTTTGCATCTCCTTTTCCATCTGTCCAATTGTTCCTTTTAAGGAATTATTTTCTCCAGTTTTTGTACTTCCTTTTCCATTTGTCCAATTTCCCAGTTAGGTTTTGTTCTTCCTTTTCCATTTGTCCAGTTTTTCTTTTTAAGGAGCTGTTCTCTTTAACAAATTCTTTTTTCATATTTTTAAAATTATGGGCCAGTTTTTCTTCTATTTCTCTAATTTGGCTTTTAAAATCCTTCCTGAGCTGTTCCAAGAATGCTCTTTGGTCTTGAAACCAGTTCATATTCCCTTC
The DNA here is from genome assembly GCA_028658325.1 of Potorous gilbertii. Lineage (NCBI taxonomy): Eukaryota > Metazoa > Chordata > Mammalia > Diprotodontia > Potoroidae > Potorous > Potorous gilbertii. Next base: position 2,124,401 of record CM053773.1, read on the forward strand.
TAAAGTTTCAGATGGGATTATAATGTTGACCTCTTTGGTATTCGTGTTTTGGTTGTTGTCCCCACAGAAAGATTCTATGGTCTTTTCTTTTCTACTTTGCTTCTTACTCATGATGATCACCCTTTTCCAGGCTTTTAAAGTAGATCTCTATTTCTGGGGCACATGGGGCTCTGTCTCACAGTTCTTGTGCCTTGAACTTGAAGCTTTGTATGTTGTGGCCTCTGGTTCTTTCAACTGGAAGCTAAATGCTACAGCTTATTTGGTGCTGAGCTGATTGGTGTTTGAAAGCAGAGACCAGGTGAAGTCTTTCTGGGTTTCCCCAGAGTTACCCTGAGGCTAGCTGCATTATGTGTTGGGGCGGGGTTGTCTGGCCACAGGACGTCTCCTCTGCTGAGCCCAAGGATAGGGAAGGTCATCCGTTGGTGAACCCATCTGCACTACTGTCTTCCTGATTCTCCTGGGGTGCTGAGGCATGCTTGAGGTCCTGGTGTTGGCGGTTGTAGGCTCTATCCCCTTGGGGCTCAGGATCTCCTCTTGGTTTGCTGAGGTGGGGTTGTCTGGGATAGCTCTGGTACTGCACTGGTCCCCTTCAAGAGGGACCTCCTTAGAGATTTTTGTAGCCTCGTGGGCTAAGAGATTGTTTACCCCTTCACATGATCCTACTGTTCCAGGATTTTTCCTGGGGAAATATTCTCTGGGCTCTTCAAGGTCAGCAAGGGGAGAAAGATAGCAATTACCAATCATTTCGCCATTTTGGTTGCCCCCCTTTGGGTATAGTTCTGAATTGCTTTCTGGAATGGTTGGATCAGTTCACAACTCCACCAACACATTAGTGTTCCAGTTTTCCCACATCCCCTCCAACATTCAATACTTTCCATTTAGCCAATCTGATAGGTGTGAGGTGGTACTTCAGAGTTGTTTTAGTTTGTATTTCTCTAATGAATGGTGACTTAGAGCATATTTTTCCTACAACTATAGCTACTTAAATTTCTTTGTCTGAAAACTGCTCTTTCAGGTAGCAATTGGTGGATTCTTTCAATTTCTCTTTTGTTCTCTGGTTATAATAAGTCAAGGCAGTTTTCTTAATAATTTCTTGAAAGATGTTATCCAGACCTTTTTTTATTTTTTTATTTTTTTTTAGTCATGGATTTCAAGTAGTCCAAAAATTCTTATATTACCTCTCCTGGATCTTTTGTCTAGGTCAGTTTTTTTCCTAATGAAAATTTCATATTTTCTTTTTTTTTTTTACTTTTTTGATTTTTTTTTTGTATCTTAATGTCTCTTAGAGTCATTAACTACCATTTGCTCAATTCTAATTTTTAAGGAATTATTTTCTTCAGTGAGCTTTTGTAACTTCCTTTTCCATTTGACCAGTTCTGCTTTTTTGGGGAATTATTTATCTCAGTAAATTTTTGTGTGATTTTTCACATGCTGCTGACTCTTTTCATGATTCTCTAGCATTAGTCTTGTGTCTTTTCCCAGTTTTTTTCTCCTTCATCAATTTGCTTTTTTAAGATCCTTTTTAACCTCTTCTAGCAATTCTTTTTGGACTTGAGACCAAATTCCATTTTTTTGAGTCTTTACTTGTAGCCATTTTGACAATATTGTTCTCTTCTGAGTTTATGCTTTAATCCTCCCTGTCACTATCATAACTTTCTATGGTCAAGTTCTTTTTTTTGGCTTTTGCTCATTTTTTTGACCTTTTTTGTGATGGTTTTGTATGTGAGAGTTGGGCTCTGGTCTTCTGCTTTCCCAATCTTTTTGTGCTGCTGCTCAGGGTCTTACTGCTGGCTTTCACCGGGTTTCAGAATTTAGCTTCTTATTTTTGCTGGAGAGTTTGTTACCCTTTTTGCTTGTGCTTGAGGTGGAACTTTCCTGTGTGGGGGGTTTGGCTGCTGGGCTGCCTTAGGGGTGAAACCTTTCTACTGGGTTGCTTTTGTAACAGACTCTTTCTGGTGGCTGGCCTTGGAGGAGAGATCTTGTTGCGGGGCCCTGCTGAGCTTGCTATGGAAAACAGGACTTCTCTGTTATCAGGCCCTAAAAGAGTAATCTTATTGTTGGTAGGCCCCAGGGACAGGGCTTTACTGTTGGTCAGCAGTGGGGTCAGGACCTTGCTGAGGGTGGGACTGCTGCAGTGAGGGACCTTCCTGAGTACACAGACTGCTCACTTGCCTAGGGGGCTGCTGGTTTGCAGGAGGGTGGGGCTTTGCTGATGGATTGCCACAGGCTTGGAGCCTTGCTTCGAACCCCCTGTACTGAGCATGGCTGTTGCTTCTTCCCTGCTCCTAAATCAATTCAGAGGTAGTTTTCTAGTTGTTTGGAAGGAAATTTGGGAAGGCTTCAGAGGGTTCCATTCTCACTCTGCCATCTTGTCACCCAAAGTCCTCTCCTGATTCTTTTTATGACCTACGTTTCCTGTGTCCTCCTACTCTTCTCCTAATAGCTCAAATCAGGTAATGATCCATGCCTAACAGATATGAAACTCAAAAATTCCACCTTTCTGTTAGGTTTTCAGTTATAACCTTCGAAACTGACAATAATCACAAGCAAATAAGCTTATGGACTACAGTACCCTGCAACTGTTATTTCAACTATCTGTCTTCAGATGGGTCCTATGATGTTCTCTCCTCCAGTCCTAAGAACAGTTTTTATCCTCAAGTTTAGCTGAGAGGATTTATTTCCTTTTAAGCTGATTTTCTTAGTTTTCCTTCCATAGATATTCTTTTTTTTCTCCCCCTTGTATCAAGCAAAATGTCTGCATATTAAGTGGGCAGAATCATACAAGTAGATTCTGATATTCAGGTTCCCTTCCTTTTACATTATTCTTTTAAGTTCTAATCTTCTGATGATCAGAAGCTTTTGTTATTATTGTTGCCTAGCTACCAACATAGCATGCTGAACCTTTCTTATTGTTAGGTTTACATCTTTACAGATGTTACTGATAAAGCCCTTTTCAGTGAACAAGTGTTTTTTAATGTGGACTACATTTTTAAAAAAACAATCAGTCAGCTCATTATTTTTGGACCATAGCCGTTTTCTTTTGTTTATAATAGTAGCAGAAAGGGCTTTGTAAATCCATTTATTTTGCTTTCATCCCTGAAATGTGGGTGTCCTTGTATTGATCACAAAGGAAATTTATTTCTTTAGCTATAAAAATAAGTAGAAAGCAGTACATACTAAGCAATTTACATTTAAAGTATTTAATGCTTTATTGAAGATATTTGTAGTAATTATAGAATTATTTAATAATATATTTCATTGTCTGAAATAAATTGACTTTTCAAGTTAAGGATGAGAGCTGTACTTCTAAGTAAATATTTTCTCTATTTAGCAGAATTGTTAATGATAATTGAATCCTAAAGACTAGATCATATTTATCATGAATTTTTCATTTATAAAATATTGATGTATTGCTTCAAGATTTACAAATAGTTTTAAAACTTCTTTTTAAATTAATAAAAATCTATTTTCTCTCCCTCTCGCTCCAATATTGAGGAGGGAAAAGAAGAAAAACTTCTTTTAACAACTGTGCATAGACAAGCAAAACAAATTCCCTCCATAGCCATGCTTAAAAAATGTATGTCTTACTCTACACTCTGAGCCCATCCCCTCTATTAGGAGGTGAGTAGCTTGCTTCATTAGAGTCCTTTGGAGTTATTGCATTGATCTGAGTCCTAAACAACTTTTAATTTGTTTTTACAGAGTTTTAATTGTATAAATTGTTCTCCTGACTTAACTTTTCATCAGTTCCTAGAAATCTTTCCAGGCGTCTTGGGAAACCATTCCTTCCAGCATTTCTTATGGTTCATAATATTTCACTGTATTCATTTACCATAATTTTTTCAGTCATTCCCCAATTTACAGTTATCCCTCTCTTAGTTTCCAGTTCTTTGTTACTGTGAAAGAACTGCTACTGTAAATATTTCAGTACACATATGGTTCCTTTTCTTTTTTCTTTGATCTCTTCAGGAAATAGGCCTAGTACTGGTGTTACTAGGTCAAAAAGTGTGTACATTTTAGTAAATTTGGGGGCACAGTTCCAAATTGGTTTCCAGAATGACTGGACCATTCACAACCCCACCAGTAGTATATCAAGATTCCTATATTCCTGCAACTGTTCCATTGGTTGTCTTTTTTCTTTTTTGTTAACTTGTCCAAGTCTTATGGGTGTGAGGTGCAACCTCAGAGATGCTTTCATTCAAATTTCTCTAATTCTTACCAATTTAAGGTGTTTTTTAAAAAATATAGATAGATAATTTTGATTTCTTCCTAAAATATCTGCCTGTTCAAGAGGCAGAGCCAAGATGGCAGAATAAAGATATGAACTCACTGAACACTTCCAAATTCCCCTCCAAACAACTTTGAAACGATGGGTCAAATTAGGTTTTAGAATGGCAGAACCAATAAAAGTTTGGAATGAAAAAATTTTCTAGCCCAAAACAGTTTAGGAGATTGTCAAGAAAGATCTGTCTTACTAGAGTGGTGGTCAGACCTGGAAAGCCATTCAGTGCAGGCCATGCCCCAGTCAGGCAGCAGCAGGTCTGTAGCAGCAACTTTGGGAGCTCTCAACCCACACACAGTAAGGGGGTCAGACAGCTGATTAGAGAGAGATTATAGGGGACCTTTTCTTGGCACTGGGAGCAGAATCCTATTGCAATTGCCCATACATAGTTCAGGATTGCAGTTCCAGGGCGAAGAACACTAGTGCCCAAACTTGTGGTGTGATGTGGGAACAGAGGCCTAGTCATGGGTATAAGACAGAGAAAAGTGCTTGCAGATCCAAGGCAGAAAGGAGCACTAATGCTTGTGACCATAGGTGAGCAGAACCCTAAGTTAAATTTCCAGGCCCATAAATTGTGAAAGGACTTGTGACTACGGGGGAGCAGGTGTCCTGGTCACAGTTCCATGGCAAAGTTCCAGGAGAGCAGTGACCAAACTTCTCTTTAGATCATACCACCTTAGAAGATATAAAAACTTACAGGCCCCCAGAACTAGCTCTGAAAACAGCAGCATAAAAACCCTGAAGCCTGGTATGGTGTCCTCTCAACCCTGGGAGCAGATTCCAGCTTCACCTTAAAGTTAAAAGTCAAAAAATAGTCTGGAAAAATCATAAAACAATTATAAAAAACTGACCACAGAAAATTACTATGGTGATAGGGAAGAGCAAGACACAAACTCAGAAGAAGACAACTAAGTCAAAACAACTACATGTAAAGCTTCAAAGAAAAATGTCACAGTTCCAGATTGGTCAAAGTCCCCAAAAGAAATTCCTAAAAGAGCTCAAAAAGGATTTTAAAAATCAAATAAGAGAGGTAGAGAAAAAATTGGGAAAAGAACTAAGAGTGATGTAAGATAATGAAAGAGTCAACAGATAGGTAAAGGAGGCACAAAAAATATTTAAGAAAATAAAATCTTTAAAAACAGAATTGGCCAAATGATAAAAGAGACACAAAAATCCACCGAAGATAAATCCTTACTTAAAAAGCCAAATTGGCCAAATGGAAAAAAAGAACTATGCATCAGTAAAGTAGAGAAAGAACAGATCAGTGAATTGAACATGCAACTGAAAAAAAAATTAGAAAAAGAACATTAAAAATCCCCTATTAAATACCAAATTTGAAGTCCTAAAAATCAATAAAATTAAAAGTAAGGAAACCATTGAACTAACAAATAAAATTAAGATCTGAGTTTGGAAGGGAAAAATAAAATATATAAACCAAAACTTTGATTTAAAAAAAAAATAGAAGAAAACCAAATTGCCAGTATCAAAAAATGAAAAGAGTGAATTTACCACCAAAATAGCGAAAACTAAAGTAGTCATTAGGAATTATTTTGTCCAATTTTATACCAACAAATCTGACAATCCAAGTGAAATAAATGAGTATTTACAAAAATACAAATTGCTCAGATTAACCGTGGAGAAAATGCAACACTTAAATATTTCTTAGAAAAAGAAATGAAATAGGTTATCAGTAATCTTCTTAAGATTATTGATTAATCCTCAGGACCAGATGGATCCATGTGAATTCTACTGAACATTTAAAGAACTATTAATTCCAATGTTTTATAAACAATTTGGAAAAATAATCAAAGAAGGAATCCTAACCAAATTCCTTTTATGGTACCAATATGGTGCTGATACCTAGACCAGGAAGAACCAAAACAGTGAAAGAAAACAAAAGACTAATAATTTTCCTAATGAATATTGGTGTAAAAACTTTGAATAAAATAGAAGCAAGATGATTACAACATTATCTCCAGGTGGGATTTATAACAAGAATGCAGGACTGGTTCAGTATTAGAAAAACTATCAGTATAGTTTACCATATCAGTGAGAAAAAAATCGTATGGTTATCTCAGTAGATGCAGAAAAAGCTTATGACAAAATACAAGACTCATTACAAAAATATTAAAACATACGAAAAAATGGAGCTTTCCCCAAAATAATATGTAGTATCTGTCAAAAACCATCAGCAAGCATTATTTGTAATGGGCATAAACTAGAAGTCTTTCCAATACAACCAGGGGTGAAGCAAGGTTATGTCCATTATCACCACTATTCCGTATTGTGCTAGAAATGCTAGCTGTAGCAATAAAACAAGAAAAAGAATTTGAAGTAATTAGGATAGGCAATGAGGAAGCAAAACTGTCACTCTTTGCAGATGATATGAAGGTATACTTACAAAATCCAAAGAATCAACTCAAAAATTAGTGAATATAATTAATAACCACAGAAAAGTTAGGGGACATAAAATAAATCCAATAAATCATCAGTATTTCTACTAACAAAGTTCAGCAGCAAGAAATAGAGAAATACAATAAATACTTGGGAATCTTTCCTGACAAGACAAACCCAGGATCTATTTGAATACATTTACAAAACAAATAAAGTCAAATTTAAACAATTGGAAAAAGTATTAATTACTTATGGGTAGACCCAAGCCAATATAATAAAAATAAAAATTCCACCTAAATTAATTTGCTTTTTCGGTGCCATACCACTCAAACTACCCAAAAATTGCTTTATAGAGTGAGAAAAAAAATCATAAAATTCATTTGGTGGAACAAAAGGTCAAAAATATCAAGAGTCAATGAAAAAGAATATGAAGATGATTTAGCAGCAATAGTTCTCAAACTGTATTACAAAACAGTAATCATCCAAACAATCCATTACTGGCTAAGAAATAGCATAGTGGGAAAATTCTAGAGTAGCAGAAGCCACAAAATGACAGATTGAAACAGATTTCTAGCCCAGGACATCCTGGAAGGCTCACAGGAAAGGTCTGTCACAGCAGGCTCAGAGCAGAGCACAGTCCAGCCTGGGCCCTGCTGCACAGAAAGGACTGGTGCAGGCTTCAGGGTGTGGAATCACAAGTAGCAACTGTAGTTTCCAGATTTCTCAACCCACAAATACCAAAGACAACTTTGAAGGTCAGTAAGAAAACTTTTTCAGCTGGGTGAGAGGGAAGGGAGGTCAAGCCCCAGCCCTGGCCCCAGGGTAGCCATATTCACTTTTGGAGCACTTGGCCTAAAGACCCTGGGGGAATTGAGAAATTGATCTGGGTCTCAGTCCTGAGTGGCGGTCCTGGGGCAAGGAGGAACACTGCCACTGGCATGGTGGAACTGGTGATGGCTGTGGAGAGGGAACCCTACTTGCAGTTCCAGGGCAGAAAAGAGTGCGTATGGTTTCTCACAGACCAGAGTGCAGGCCAGAAAAGGAGTAAAATCCTCTCCCCTGATTGTGCCACCTTGGAAGTACTGAGAATTTACAGATCCCTAGAGATATCTCAGAGAACAGCTGCACAAAACCTCTGAAGCCTAGAGTAGTGTACCCTACACTTGACAAAGGAGTCAAAAGTCAAATAATTGACTGGGGAAATGCCCCCAAAAGGGAAAAATGTAAGACTATAGAAGGTTACATTCTTGTTGCAAAGGTTTTCTCTTCCATCATTTTGGATGAGGAAGAACAAAGTATACCATTAGAGGAAGAGATCAAAACCTCCCAAAAAAATATGCAATGGTTTCAAGCCATGGAAGAGCCTGTATTTTGAAAAGTATTTTGAAAATCAAGTAAGAGAGGTGGGGAGAAAATTGGGAAGAGAAATGAGAGCAATGCAAGAAAATCATGAAAAGAAAGTCAACAGCTTTCTAAAGGAGAACCAAAAAAATGGTGAAGAAAATAACACCCTTAAAAATAGACTAACTCAAATGGCAAAAGAGATCCAAAAAGCCAAGGAGGAGAACAATGCCTTGAAATGCAGAATTGGCCAAATGGAAAAGGAGGTTCAAAAGCTCATTGAAGAAAATCATTCCTTAAACATTGGAATGGAGCAGATGGATGCTAATTACTTTATGAGAAACCAAGAAATCAAAACCAAAAGAATGAAAAAATAACAGACAATGTGAAATATCTCATTGGCAAAACAACTGACCTGGAAAATAGATCCAAGAGAGATCATTTAAAAATTATTAGTCTACCTGAAAACTGTGATTAAAAAATGGGAAAACTGCCCAAGTATTCTAGAACCAGAAGGTAAAATAGAAATGGAAAGAATTCACTGATCATCTCCTGAAAGAGATCCCAAAAAAAAACCTCCTAGGAATATTGTAGCCAAATTCCAGAGTTCCCAGCCCAAGGAGAAAATATTACAAGCAACCAGAAAGAAACAATTCAAGTATTGTGAAAATACAATCAGGATAACACAGGATTTAGCAGCTTCTGCACTAACGGATTGGAATATGATAGTCAAGAGATCAAAGGAGATAGGATTAAAACCAAGACTCACCTACCCAGCAAAACTGAGTGTAGTACTTAAGGGGAAAAAATGGAATTTCAATGAAATAGAGAACTTCCATGCATTCTTGTTGAAAAGACCAGAGTTGAATAGAAAATTTGACTTTCAAATACAAGAATTAAGAGAAACATGAAAAGGTAAACAGGAAAGAGAAGCCTTAAGGAATTTTAAATTCCTACATGAAAAGATGTTATTTGTAACTCATGAGATGTTTTTCAGCATTAGGTTAGTTAGAGGGAATATATATGTAGGTGTGTATGGGTACATATGTATGTGTATATTATATATGTGTAAGTACGTATATATACATGGGTGTATCTGTGTATGTATATATGTACACCCACAGCACAGAGGGAGCTGAATATGAAGGGAGAATACCTAAAATAAAATTTACTGTTGAATGGAATGTACCAGGAGTAAGAGAAAGGGAGAAGTAGAATGTAGCAAATCATCTTGTATAAAAGAGGGAAGAAAGCTTTTACATTCAAGGGGAAGAGGGGGGAGATGAAAGGAAATAATTGAGGCTTAACTTTCATGGGATTTGACTTAAGGAGGGAATAACATATACTTAGTTGGATATGGAAATCTATTTTACCCTTCAGGAAGGCAAGAGGGAAAGGTAGAGGAGAGGGAAAGTAGTAGAAGGGACAGCAAATTGGGGAAAGGGATAATCAGAAGCAAACACCATTGTGGGAGTGTAGGTCAAGGGAGAAAATGGAACAAATGGAGGGCAGAATAGGACAGAGGGAAATGTGGTTAGTCTTTTACAACATAACTATTATGGACATACTATGCATTTTTGCACATGTATGACCTATATTGAATTGCTTGTTTTCCCAATAAGGGTGGGTAAGGAGGCAGGGAGAGAATATGAAACTCAGAGCTTTGATAATGAATGTTGAAAATTGTTTTAGCATGCAACTGGAAATTAAGATATACAGGCAATGGAGTATAGAAATCTATTATTCCCTACGGAAAAATATAGGGGAAGGGGAATAGAAGAAGGGTGGGTAATAGGAGGACAGACTGGAGGAAGGGGTGGATGGGGTACATGCTGTCCTGGGGTGGGGGGTGGGGAGAGATGTGGAGAAATTTTTGAATTCAAATTTTTGTGAAAGTGAGTGTTGAGAAATGAAAAATAAAGAAATATATTTTAAAGAAAAGAAATAGAGTTGTGGATCAATGGAATAGATTAAGTGTATAACACAAGTAGTAAATGACCATAGTAATCTAGTGTTTGACAAACCCAAAGATCCATACTTTGGGGACAGAAATTCACAATTTGACCAAAGAAAAAACTAGGAAAACTGGAAAGCAATTTGGCCAGAACTGAGTATAGACCAATATCTTATGCCAAGATAAGGTCAAAATGGGCACATGATTTAAACATAAAGCATGATGTTATAAGCAGATTAGGGGAGCATGGAAAATTTTATCCTTTGATCTATGGAAAAAGGGAAGAATTTGTGATCTAACAAGACAGAGATCACTACAGGATATAAAATGAATAATTTTGACTATATTAGATTTAAAAGATTTCACACAAACAAAAGAAGTGTAGCCAAGAACAGAAGGAAAACGTGAAACTGGGGAAAAAACTTACCTCACATTTCTCTAACAGAAGCCTCATTTCTCAAATATATAGCAAACTGTGGGTGAGGGGGGTGCAGAGCTAAGATGGTGGAGTAGAAAGATACACATACACTAGCTCTTCTCCTCAGTTCATAAAATACTTGTGAGGAAGAACTCTCAATGAATTCTGGAACAGTAGAAGCCACAGAACAACGGAGTGGAGGAGATTTCTAGCCCAGAGTGACCTGAAAGACTGATGGGAAAAGTCTGTCCCACCAGACCCAGAGCAGAGCCCGGCCCAACCTTAGTCACGTGGCACTGGGAGGAAGAGAACTGAGCAGGGATGGAGTCTCCAGAGGCAGCACACATCTCTCAACCCACAGGCGCTAAAGGTCAGTGAGAGGGTTTTTTCAGCTGGGTGTCCCCATAGCTTGGGCCTCCTCGGGTGGCAGCAGCGGAGGCAGAGGTGGATGGGGGCTCCCAGGGCAGGCAGTATGATAAAGGTCTCATCATAAAGTCCCTCAGGAAACAGCCCTGCCCCCACCTGAACACCTGATCTTAATCTAACACTGAATTTAAAAAGCCCCTGAAGGATAGGAGCAGCTCATCAGAATCTCAGCCCCCAGTGCTGGCTTGGTGAAACTGGAGGTGAGGTGGTTGTGGAGAGGAAACTCAGAAGTCAATTAACTGGCTGGGAAAATGCCCAAAAATTGGGGAAAAAAAAAAGACCATAGAAGGTTACTTTCTTGGGGACCAGGTGTCTCACCCCATCCTTTAAGATGAGGAAGAACAAAGCATACCATCAGAGGAAATCAAAGCCCCTGCCTCCAGGGCCTCCAAAGGGGACATAAATTGGGCTCAGGCAATGGAAGAGCTTGAAAAATGAGTTGGCAGCTTACTAAATGAGAACCAAAAAAATACTGAGGAAAATTACAGCTTTAAAGAGGCTAACTCATTTGGAAAAAGAAGTCCAAAAAGCCAATGAGAAGAAGGAGGCTTTAAAAAGCAGAATTAGCCAAATGGAGAAGAAGGTTCAAAAGGTCACTGAACAAAATAATTCATTGAAAGAGAAGGTTGAGTTCCGGGAAATGAATGACTGAGATAAACCAAGCAGTTAGAAAAAAAAACCAAATGTTTGAAAAAATAGAAGACAATGTGAAACAACTCATTGGAAAAACAACTGA
>CM053773.1:2136451-2151754 GCA_028658325.1 Potorous gilbertii
AGATGTATACTATTTATATATATATAGATGAATATGCTATAGCATTTACTACAATTATGGCTTCAGAACACTGAATTTGAAGCTCACTTCCTCCTCCTAGAAAAAGTTGCTATACTAACGGTAGCAAATGCTTAAGTTCAGGCTTGCCTCTCCAAACACCTGTTGGATGTCTTGAACTGATTGTCCTATAGACATACTCACCATATCCAAAACAGAACTCATCTTTCCCCATAAATCCTCCCGTCTCTTTAACTCCCCTGTTATTGTTAAGGGTACCCTCATCTTCCCAATCACCTAGGCTCACAATCTAAGTGTCATTCTCTACTCCTCACTCTCAACTCTTATATCAGTCTGTTGTCAAGGCTTGTCAAGTTTACCTTTGTAAAATCTTTCACTTACACTCCCTTCTCTTCTCAATCAATTCCATTACCCTGATGTAGGCCCTCCTTACCTGATGTTTGGACTATTGAAATACCCTCTGGTTCATGTCCCCACTATAAGGCTGTCTCCATTCCAGGCAATTCTCTACTCATCCTAGAACAAGGGTCTGATCATATTCTCTCATATTTAATAAACTCTAGTGACTCCTGTCACCTTCAGGATCAAATATAAAGTCTTTGGGTATTCAAAGCTCTTCAAAACCTGCCTCTCCCCTTCCCTCCTTTTCTAGTTTCCTTTCATCTTATAACCCTACCTCTACTTACTTTACAAACCAGTGACACTGATTTCCTTGCTACTCTTTGAACAAGAAACTCCATTTCCTAATTCTGGGCTTTTTTACTTCCTGTTCCCCCTGCCTGAAATGTTCTTCCTCTTAATCTCTCCCTCCTGGCTTCCCTCAAATTCCAGCTAAAATCCCAGCTTCTACAAGAATCCCAATTCCCCTTAATTCCAGGGCTTTTTCTCTGTTGATTATTTCAAATCATAGTTTGTACATAGTTGTTTGTAGGTTTCCTTCATCATTAGACTATAAATTCTTTGAGAGGAGGGACTATCTTTTGCCTTTCTTCATATCCCCATGCTATATGTTTAGCACAGTGCTCAGCACTTAGTAGGAACTTAGTAAACTTTATTGATTGTCTGATTTTGACCAAGGATTCAGCTATTAGATATATGTCCCAATGAAATCATTGACAAAAAGAAAGGCTCTTCATATACCAAAATATTTATAGCAGCACTTTTTTTTGGTAACAAACAACTGGAAACAAAGTAGATGCCCAAAGGTTGGAGACTGGTTAAACATTGTGCTTCATAAATATAATGGAAATGGTAAATATGATTAATGAAGCATATAAAGATACAAAATAATACAAAATGACAAGACAAGAAAATAATATATACAATGATCACAGCAATGTAAGTGGAAAGGACAAAAATCACAAAACAATTAAAAGCAAATGTTACAAAATTTAAAATATTGTGGCCCCCAAAGGAGAGATACCAGAAAACACTTCTCTTCACTTTGCAGAGGTGGGAGTGGGTAGAAGAGGTTCACAAATATTGTATATAATGTCATATTTTTTCAATGTATTAATTAGTTTTGCTGAATTTTTGGTTCCCTTTTTTTCTTTCAAAAATATTCTTTGTTACATGTGATGACTCTTTGAGAGGGAGCAGGGGAAGGGATACAGAAGGAATTCTAGATGATGTTAAAAGAAATCAATAAAAATAGGGTAGGGGAAAGAACTTTGAGAGCAATCTTATTTGATATTTTGGGGGCTTTTGGGGGGAATGCTGATCAGATCATATATAAAATTTTAATATTATATATGTATATATATAAAACTATACAGAATTATAACCTGACCACCACCATTTTGCCACCATTGCTTGAAATGAGATGACAATATGTTAGTGAACTTTTGTAATGGTAAGGGAATTAGAAGATCTTCCGGGACCCTTAATAAGCCCATGTGACCTGCTTGGGGATCTGACCCAACCCACAGTCTATGGTGGGAGGAGGTTGCTGAATGGGTGGAGCATGAAGGGTGCTGCAGAAAGGATAGTGAGTGAAGTGGAGCTGAGAGGAGGCAAAGTAGAGTAGCTAGTGTGAGAAAGAGAGTGATTTTGCCTCAGGGAATTTGTTTGTGGGGAGGCCTGACTGAGGGAAGGCTTGAGGATGGTGGTTCTCCTTCTATTGGTAATGTGCACAAATTTCCTTGTTACCATGGTAGAATTGGTTTTCTGCTATCTGAATAGATATTTTGATTTATCTTTGAGGAAGAGAGTTTATATTTTGTGAATTTACACTGGAAATATTTCTGCATATCCATAGTAGTTGCTGTGGTTATTGCACTGGCACTACAACTGTCTGCAGTTGCTGACATGTCAGTGTTTACTGGGCTGTCAAGAATACTATATAACAGGTATGAATCAAAGGCAAAAAAAAAATACATATTTAGAAGAATTTGTGACAAAGTTTGTGTCATCTCAATCCATAATAATTTTATTTTTCTTTTTAACATACTCTAAAAGATGTAACTGTTACTTAGCTAGGCTATACAGTGGTAGAAGCACTGGGCCTGGAATCAGAAAAACTTGAGTGCAGATTTCTAGTGAACAAGATGGAGAGATATGGATTGAATAATACTATTTAATTAGGTAGATTATGAATTGGTTGCATCTGATGGATATTGAGCTGAATGTAGTTTTTTTAAATGCAGAGATATTAATATCTAAGGAAATCACTTTCAATGCATGGAAAATTACCTATAATTCTTAATTATAATTACTATCTTCTTACAGACTTCCCAGTAGATAAGGATCATACTCAGGAAGCTCTTCACTGTGCCAGGGCTATTGCCAATTAGCAACTCTAAACATCAGCATTTTTAGGACCTCACCATCTTAAGGAAATCTTCCTTCATCTTGAATTCTGCACTTCAATTTCAATTCAATTAACATTTATTAAGCGCCTACTACATGCCAGGCACTGTGCTAAGGACTGGGGAAACAAATAAGAAAAAGAGAGAGTTCCTGGCCTCAAGAAACTTATAGTCTAATGGGACTAGATCACATAAAAGGAATCTGAAAAGATAAGTCACCAAGTGTACCAGGCATACTTGGTGAGGGGGCATGTTGTTCTGGAGTCAAAGACAAGTAGAGTTGCTGAAATGGAGTTAGGAGCTAGATTGGGAGCCCTCTAAAAAGGCAGGTTTTTGGAGCAGTTTAGTCTTCAGCCTTCCCTCCACTCAGAAGGCAAGTTCAGAAAGTATAGAATGTCAAAACTTGAGCCATTCTTCCTGGCCATGAGATTTCAGATGATCAGCTTATCTTAGAGGGAAGGGCATGTCATTTCTTAGATTTTTCAGCCAAGTAGTACAGCTGATGGAAAATGGAGTAGATATCCTTCATGATATGTTTATTGAACATACTCCTGTTTTGTGCCTTGTTTGATATTAATGATCAAACTATTTCTAAATTAAATATAAAATTCTATTTATAAATAAAATTCAATTTCTAAATCAAAATATCAGACAAATCGTTGTTCTGTCTTTCAAGGAATCTTGCACATTTTTACTCTGAGAAACCAAGTGAATGAAGGTAGTCTATTGTTCAGATTATAGGCAGGTGATAAATCCTGTTCCTTCATTGATATAAACACACATATATCACACACGTGTGCACATGCACACACACAAACACACACATGCATCTTGAAAATGAACAAAAATTCTTATCCAGAATAAAACAAAATGGGGAAACAGCTGGATTGCCTTTCAGAGATTGTTAAGCTCCTTTAATGACCCTAACGTTCTCTCTTGAACAAAGATTCTTCTTAATACTAATGCCCTACTGGTATTCTTGTACAACTGTGACTGACAGAACACTAATCTCCTAAGAATTAAAAATGTTTACTGCTCGGAGGGCAATGAGAAGCACAAGGTAAATGTGACCAGACTAACTCATCACAAATAAGGAAATACAAGGATGAACTGGAGTAAATGATGTCTTCAAAGAAATGTATGATCAACCTTTTCCTTCACATCAAAGCAGACAGAATATTGCTTATATTTTCTGACAAGTTCTTTGCTTAATTCCTTTCATTTGTAACAAGAGCAGGTACCGTATGGGACTGGGTGGGAAATAATTGTTGTAAAGACAAGACATCAATAAAACTTTAAAAATGGCATGATTGAAAAAAAATAAATGTACTGATCATATGGTAAGAGTGATGGATAGCTACTCACGTCACTACTCACTTGTATCTTCACAATGTCAACGGAAATCAAGAAAGGCCCTAACAAGTTGGATGGTCACCTTGTGGGTAATTTGGTGGAAGAAATGGGTAAGAGTTACTTAGGATAGACAGTCATGAACAGAACAATAATCTGCATTGTTGGAAGGAACTTCTATACTGTCAAGTTGGAAGGAAAGAAGAAAGCATTTAAGTGCCTACTATATGCCAGGCACAACAGTCTGGGAGGTAGGTGCTGTTATCATCTTCATTTTACAGTTGAGGAAAGTGAAGCAAGCAAAGGTTAATTGGCTTATCCAGAGTCACATAGCTAGTAAGTGTCAGATTGGATTTGAAGTCAGATCTTCATGATTCTGTAAGTGGGTTGAACTCTGCACCTGGAATTAGGAAAAGCTCAGTTCAAACCCAGCCTGAGACATTGTTTCAAGTTAGTGTCATAGCTTTTGCTGTAGATAGCAACATATAAAAATACTTTTCAGTTCCATGAACCTTTAAGTGGTTCCTATTTGGAAAGCTCCATTAGGCACTAGTGATACAAAGATAAAAGTCACAATATATATTTGTTGAGTACTGATTTTGTGCAAAGCTAGTGCTAGCTGCTGAGGGAGAGGGGTATAAGAGAGCCAGCTCAGACCAGCTCAGGAGAGCGCCCTGCTTACATTGCAACATGAGCATTTGCACCTTCTAATTCAGCAAATAATACAAATCAGAGCTTGATTTATTGTTTTTTCATTGTCTAGACTTAGGAAAGTGCTGGAGAAAATAATAATGCAGGCTAAATTTAAAAGTGTACCCCACACACACTTCCCACCCCTGCCCCAGTAAATTGTTAAACATTTATCAGCACAGCTTTAAAAAAAAAAACCATTATTTTGCTGCTTAATGTATCTTTATAGCAGCTTTTTTCTTATACTGAATTTTGTCTCCTAAATAATCTGGTGAGGTGTGTAGATTAGGTGTTATTATTCTTAGTTATGGAAGCACACATGGGTGAAATAATTTTTCAGCAATTTGTCTAAAAATACCTGTCAGCAGTGTGATATGGCAGCCAAGAAAACTAACCTAATAAGTGGCGTTAAGGGAGAGCTAGCTTCCGGGAATACGGACCTAATAATTCTATTGTCAGACCATGCTTTGGAGTAGCATTGGTAAGTGCCCAAAGGCAAGTTTTGCTTTTGCTGCTGAGCGACAACAAATACTGAGAAGAAAGATAATTTCTAATCCTGAATCACATAGTTGTCTGTAAAAAGAGAATTATTATTCTATTAGACAAGAGTTAAAAGACTTAATCTTGACTCCAGAGGCACTTTTCCTGGCTTTTGTTATGCGGGCTTATAGTATATGATTATAAAGAAGGAAATGTCAATGTCCCCTAAAGACAGGAATTGAGATGTTAACAGGAGAAATTTTTGGTAGTCCCCAAAAAGGGATTTTGCCTATTTCTTAAGACAGAAAAAACCAATCAACCAAATTATGGAACCTATGGTCTTTAAGATAAAAAAGTTCAGGAATGTCTGCTGGACTCGCAATAGGATTAAGAATTTCAGGGAGGGAGACATTGAAAGCTCTCAAGTTATCAGAGATGTTAGTAACTCTTCCATGAGTATATTCTGGTCACATGTGCCCGCTATGTGTAAGCCTTTCCACATACAAGACCTACGTATAACTACTCTTCAATGATGTGTGTATATCTGTGGGATAGTATGTCCCAGGGTTTTAGGGAGAATGTTTTGGTACTATATTTAGATGGAGTTAGATGATGCACAGTGGTTATAGCACTAGGCCTGGCATCAATGAGACCTGAACTGGAAACTTGCCTTAAATGTTTACTTCCTGTGTGACCCTGGGTAACTCACTTTAACTTCTTTGCCTCACTTTTCTCCTATGTAGAAGGCAGATAACAATAGCATCAACTTTCCAAGCTTATGAAAAATAAATGAGGTAATTCTTTGCAAAACCAAATACCTATATAATTGCTAGTTATTATTTTTTTTTTCTTAATGTAGGCAGCAGATGGTGGCAGAGAGTAAGGCATATTGAACTTTAAATACACAGTAGCAGTATGGGGGAGACTTTTAATATCCTTTTTCTTTGAGAGGAGTGGCTGTCTTTTAAAATTGAGCTCTCCAAGGACAGTCATCTGTTTGGCCCTACCTTCTCTCTCATCCCCCAGATGCCTATTGGACATCTTGACTTGGATGTTCCATAGACATCTTCAACTCAGCGTATCTGAAACTGAACTCATTACCTTTTTCCACAGCCCCTTCTTTGTCCTAACTTTTCTAATATTGTTGAGACCATCACCATCCTCCCTCATATGTCATCTCCAGTTCTTCATTCTCATCTTCCTTATTCAGTTTGTGGTCATGTCTTGTCAATTCTGCCTTTGTAACATCTCTTGTAAACGCCCTTTCATTCTTCTGACACTGTCACTTTGCTGTTGAAGGCCCTCATGATCACTTCATACCTGGACTGTTGCAATAGTATAATAGTATTCTTATTGGTCGCACTGACTCAAGTCTCTCCTCATACCAACTCCTTCTCCATTTAGTTATCAAAATCATCTTCCTAAAATGCAGGTCTGACCATGTCCCATGCCCCAGGTTCAATAAACTCCAGTTGCTCCTCATTAGTTCTAGGATCAGATACAAAAACCTCTATTTGGTTTTTATAACCTGCCCCATTTCCCACCTTTCCAGTTGTCTTCTTATACCTCACTCTCCCTTCATACACTCCAATTCAGACCTCACATATGTCACTTCATCTCCTGATCCTGCAATTTTTAATGACTCTTCCCCTGTGCCTACCATGCACTTCCTCCTCATTCCCACCTCCCGACTTCCTTCAAAACCAGTTAAAATCCCATTTTATATGGGGAGCCTTTCCCGATAGCCTTTAATGTGAACTCCTTTCTTCTGTTGATTATCTGTATTTGTCTTTCTCTGTCTCTCAGTCTTTCTCTCTATCTCCCTCTGTCTCTGTGTCTCTCTTCCTCTGTCTCAATCTCTCTGTCTGTCCATCTGTCTCTGTCTCTATCTCTCTTTCTCTTCATACTCTCTCCCCTATTACACACTGTGAGCTCCTTGAGCACAGGGACTGTATTTTGCCTTTCTTTATATTCTTGGTGCTTTTACAGTGTCAGGTACACGTAAGCATTTAATGCATATTGATTTTGCCTTATTATTCAGAAAAAAAAATACCCTTTCTTATAGACTGGCAACTTGTTTCTAGGAGTAGCTGGATCCTGAATTCATATGCCAGACTTATCCAGAATGTTACTATTTCACTTTGTCCTAACAAGGAGAAACTAGCTATCCTTGAAACAAATCTTTTGTCTCCCCAGTGTAATGTTCTCTTTCCTATAACTTGCAGTTTGTAAACCTTAAATAACATATAAACATAGCTTAGCATTTATTATACAACATGGTACTAAAACCTAAGTCACATGTGATGGGAGGAGCTTGCTTAATGGGTGAAACAGGAAGGGTGGAGCAGAGCTGGGAGGAAGTTAGTGTCTAGTCAGAGCTGGGAAGGACACATGCAGGCAGGCACAGCTTAGGTTCCTGAGTGTGTGTTTATTTGTGGGAATGTCCCAGCAGTGGGCGAGGAAGGCGTGCGAATGGCTTTACCCCTTGTGTTGATCATGTTTTATTGACTTGGTTGCTCTGATGGATTTTCCTTTCTGATTCTGGGATTTGGCTTTCTGGTGTCTAAATAAATGTTTTTCTTTTGCCTTCTATTTGGAGAGTCTATTATACTTTATGACTGAGAACTACATCAGTATATTCATAGTCACCACCAGAGCTGTGAATATTGCCTTGGCAATATACCTACTTCCAAACTTGCCTTTCCAGTCCCCTTTCTGCTTTCCCAGATTTCTCATGTCTCTTCTTCCTGTGATACACCTTCCTCTCCCCCACCTCCCGCAAAGGATCAGTGAAAAGAATCTTAAAGTGAAGGTCATTCTCTCCACCCAAAAGAGATGTAAAACAGGTAGAATTCTTAATACTTGACCATTGGTTGGACTTGAAGGGTGAGGAAATTGGAAGAATTGAGGATGTTTGAGGTTGATGAACCAGGATGAGTAGAAGAATGATGGTTTCCTTGATAGAAGAGAAATTAGAAGAAGGGTGGATTTAAGGGGGAAAATAATAAGTTCTCTTTTGGACAAGCTGGGATTGACATGTTTGTAGAACATCAGACTGGAAATGTATACCAGGTAGTTATACTAGACTTTGGAAGTCTAGCCCAACTTCTCTTTGCTTCAGTTTCCCGATGTGCAAAATGAGGAGTTGGATTTGATGACCTCAGGGTGCCTTTCAGCCATGAATATATGATCTTATGATTAGAGCTACAAGCAAAGACAGCCCCCCAAACACCCCAAAATAACAAACAAAAACTGTGAACACAAGTTCAACAAGAATTCTTGGAATATTTGGGGGTCTTGGTCTTTCCTGTCACTATAGTAACTTATGTTCAATTTCTTATTTTGTTGTTGCTAACTTTTTCCAGTCTATTTCTTGACTTTTGACTTTATGTTAAAATTGAACTCTGCTCCCAGAGTGGAGCCTACAGATTTTTCATACTGCTGTTTTCAGAGCTAGTTCTGGGGGGGTCTGTAAATTTTGGGTGTTTCCAAGGGGTATGATCTAAGGAGAGGTGTAGTCACTATTCTCCTGGCCTGTGCTCTGACCTCACCCACGAAGAGATGCTGGCTTTTATTGGGAAAAAAAATCCATAAAACAGGTAAATCATTGATTGATTAAAAACAGAAAGCTTCTAGCTTTATTTATTAGTTCAATGGTTTTCTTTCACTTTTATTAATTTTTTCTTTGATTTTTTCAGGATTTCCAATTTGGTATCTAACTGGGGATTTCTAATTTGTTCTTTTTCTAGATTTCCTTTTTAGTTGCATGCTTAGTTCATCTGCTCTTTTTCTATTATATTGATGTATGCTTTTCAGAGATATTAGGAAAATTTTTGACACAATTGACCATATCAATAACAAAAACAAAAAAATCAAATGTTTATATAATACAGAAAAAGCTTTTGACAAAATACTCACTCATATTAAAAATACTGGAAAGCATCAGAATAAAAGGGGCTTTCCTTAAAATGATAAGTAATGTCTAAACTCAGCAAGTAATATTTGTCAATGGGGATAAACTAGAAGCCTTTCCAGTAAAATTGGGATGAAGCAAGGATGCCCATTATCAGCACTGTTATTCAATGTTATTCTAGAAATGCTATCTGTAGCAATATGAGATGAAAAAGAAATTGAAGGAGCAAACAAAATTATCACTGTTTGCAGATGTTATGATGGTATGCTTAGAATTCTAGAAAATCAGCTAAAAACTATTTGAAACAATCAACTTCAGCAAAATTACAGCATATAAAATGAACTCACATAAATCACTTGCATTTCTAAATATTATCAACAAAATCCAGCAGGAATAGATGGAAATTCCATTTAAAATAATTGTAGACAATAAAGACAAACTCAAGAACTATATGATCACAATTATAAACTACTTTTCACACAAATAATGTCAGATCTAAACAACTGGAGAAATATTAATTGCTCATGGGCAGGCTGAATCAATATAATAGAAATGACATGTCTACCTGAATTAATTTACTTATTCAGGGCCATGCCAGTCTAACTGCCAAAAATTATCTTATGGGTATATCAAAAATAACAAAATTCAACGGAAAGAACAAATGGTTAAGAATATCAAGAGAATAAATGAAAAAGTGTAAAGGAAGGTGACCTACTTGTACCAGATCTCACACTGTATTATAAACTGGTCCTCATTATTACAGTCTGATAACTGGCTAAGAAATAGAGTGAAGCAGTGGAGTAGGTTAGGTACACAATATACAGTAGGAAAATTACCAGAGTAATCCAGTGTTTTATAAACCCAAAGATCCAAGCTTTTGGGACAGGAACTTACTATTTTACATAAATTGCTGGGAAAACTGGAAAGCAGTTTAGCAGAAACTAGATATAAGCCATCATCTCACATTTATGTTTACCAACATATGGCTAAAATAGATACATGATTTAGACATAAAGTGTAATATAATATGCAAATTAGGGGAGTATGGAATATTTTACCTGTAAGATATATGGATAAGGAAAGAATTTATGACCAAATGAGAAGAGGAGCATTATGGGATGTAAAATGCATAACTATGATTACATCAAATTAAAAAGGGTTTTATACAAACAAAACCAATGCAGCTAAGATTTGAAGGAAAGCAGTAAATTGAGAAAACATTTTTACAGCAAATGTTTATAAAGGCCTTATTTCTCAGTTATATAGAGTAATGAGTCAAATTTATAAGAATACAAGTCATTCCCCAATTGACAGATAGTCAAATAATATGAACAGACATTTTTGGTGTGAAGAAATCAAAGCTATCTCTAGTCATTTGAAAAAGATTTTAAATCATTCTTGATCAGAAAAATGCAAATTAAAACAACTCTGAGACACCACTCCACACCTATAAGATTGGCTAATATGACAGAAAAGGAAAACAATAAATGTTAGAAGGGATGTGGGAAAACTAGGAACTTATAGAAAGTAATCTGAAAGTATGCCCCAAAGACCATAACACTGTGAATGTCCTTGAACCAGCAATAGCACTACTAAGTCTATATCCCAAAGAGATTTTTTTTTAAAGGGAAAGAATCTGTTGGCACAAAAATATTTACAGCAGCTCTTTTTGTGGTGGCAAAGAACTGGAAACTGAGGGGATGTCCATGAACTAGGGAATGGCTGAACAAGCCATAGTTTATGATTGTGACAGAATATTATTGTGCTATAAGGTAAGATAAGTGGTATGATTAAGTCTGGGAAGACTTAATGAACTGTTGTGAAATGAGCTAAACTAGGAGAACATTATACATAGTAACAGCAACATTGTAAGATGATCAACTGTGAATGGCTTAGCTGTTCTCAGCAGCACAATAATCCAAGACAATTCCAAAGGAGTTAGGATAAAAAATACTGTTTAGTCTGATACTGGTTAAAGAGAAAGAACTGATTGATTTTGAATTCAGATCAAAGCATACTCTTTTTACTTTACTTTTCTGTTTTTTTGTCTGTGTTTTCTTTTGCAACATGATTAACATGGAATTATGCTTTGTATGACTTCACAGAGGGGATTGAGGGGGTAAGAATTGGAATTCAAATTTTTAAAGAATGTTCAATTTTTTTACATGCCATTGATAAATATTTGACGGTATGTATGTATGTGTATATATAAAACAACAGAAAAAAACTGTATTGAGGATGATTTACTTACTAGTTCATATGTTTCAACTATTCCCTTGAACCTTGTCTTTGTAAGGAGGGCTGGAGGATCAAGCATGCAGAGAGAAAAAAGGCTTCACACAGACTCAGTTTCTTGAAGTAAAAGTTTGTTTATCTGTGATGATTCCCCCATCCCAAGAATCTCATGACCCTAGATAGAGGTGGCAGATTGTAGATGGTGGCGGACCAGCAAAGAGATACTAGGACACAGCTTCTGGAAATGCTTTAAAGCTGGAAGCAGTGTTGTAACTGTGATGGGGTCAGTGAGATGGATCTGGTGCCCATTTGGGATGTTTTAGGACCTGAGCTGAGGAACAGCAGAAGAACTATGATATGGTGAGCTAGCCTAGACCTTGCCCTTCACTCGGGTTGTGCATTATGTAGCCTCCAGAAGGGTTGATCCCTTTCCAGATCATGAGTGCTTTCTGTTAGCAGAGGTCTCCTTGGCCTCAGAGTAGCAATGTGTCAAGAGGAATATATAAGGTTTCTGGAGGAAGTGGGGTTCTTTGGAGAATGAGGGGACTGAATTTAGACTTTTTATGGACTTGGAGGTAATTTTTATTTTGGCTAAATAGAGCCTTTATACTTTTGATGTTATATACAAGAATGCTTTCATGTGAGCACCATACTTTTAAAATTTTGTTGTGTACATTTAGATATGGGCTAAATATTCCCGGGATGTAAACTCTGATTTTGGAAATGAGCCAAAGAGGGTATGATTAATCAAAACCCTCCAATGGTGCATAGATTTGTAGTTGGAATATAGATGGTTAGAGCATTTATTATGTGCCAGGTACTATGACTGGCAGTGTAGTTCAGCTCCCTCTCCTTAAAGATGAGGAAACTAAAATTTAGAGCAATAAACATTCCCAAGGTTCAAAGTGTAAGTGGCAAGAGGCAGAAGGCAAACCTGTGATCTCTGACTCCAAATCCAGCATTATTTCCATGGCACCATGATGGAACATTGTGTAAATAATGAACTTGGTTTCTGGGTCATATTATTATATAATACTATAATATTATTATACCCCCAAATAATCATCTAACATTAAAAAATCTATATGCAAACTATATATATAATACACATATATATGCATGTGTATATATGTGTGTATATCTCTATATCTATCTATCTAATCATGTTGTTGGCACAGCTTTGACACCAGCACACTCTTTGCCAGTTTGCTTTTGCGATAAGATGAGGCACTTGCAAATCATTGAACAAAGGAGGTTTACTTTCCCCAAAGATATGCAGCAAGGATATAGTGGCATTTATCTGAGGTTTTAATAGACATAGCTTCCCTTGCTTTGTGATGAAAATATATCTGATCAGCAAGTTGACACGATATGGTGACTCACTCTGAGGTATTCACCAAGTCTGAGAAGCCCAGACTGTATGTGGCTGGTACTTTTTGTGCCCCGAGATGACCCAGAAACTGCATCAGGGAAGTGAAGACAGGTGCCAGGGAAAGCTTTGTGCTGGGATTACCCAATGTTGACTGAGGGAGTGGGGAAGGAGGCTCATCTGAGAAACAAAGGCAAAGTAATTCAACTCAATAAACATTTATTAAGCAATGTGTCAGGCACTGTGCTAAATGCTGGGGATACAAAAAGAGACAAAAGATAGCACCTGCCCGCAAGGAGCTTACAATCTAAAGGGGGAGAAAGCATACAAACAGATGCAGACAAACAAGCTATATAGATGAAAAATGGGAAATAATTAACAGAAGGAAGATGCTAGAATTAAGAGGGGTTGGGAAAGGTTTCCTATAGAAGGTAGGATTTTAGTTGAGACTTGAAGGAAGTCATGGAGGTCAGCAGTCAGAGTGGAGGAGGGCAAGCATTCTACGCATGGGAGACAGCCAGAGAAAATGCTCAGAGCTGAGAGATGGAGGGTTTTGTTAATGGAACAGCCAGTGTCACTGGATGAAAGAATATGAGTTAGAGAATAAGGTACAATGAGATGAGGTAGGAGGGGGTAAGGTTATGAAAGGCTTTGAATGCCAAACAGAACGTCATGTATTTGATCCTGGAGGCATTAGGAAGCCACTGGGGTTTATTCAGTGGAAGGCAGAGGGTGACATGATCAAAATTTCATTTTAGGAAAATCATTTTGGTGGCTGAATGGAGGATGGATTGGAGTGGGGAGAGACTTGAGGCAGGCAGATCCACCAGCAGGCTACTGAAGTAATAGAGGTATGAGGTGATGACAGCTTGCACTGAAGTGTTAGCAGTGTCAAAGGAGAGAAGGGAACATATTTGGGAGATGTTACAAAAGTGAAATTGGTAGGCCTGAGCAATAGCTTGGATATGGGAGAGTGAGAAATAGAAGAATCCAAGATGTGATCTAGGGTGGGCACCTGAGGGACTGAGAGGAGGTTTTGCTCTGTACAGTAATAGGTAAGATGGTGGCAGGGGAGAGTTTGGGGGAAAGATCATGAGCTCTGCTTTGGACATAATTGATTTTAATATGTCCTACTGGACATCCAATTTGAGGTGTCTGAAAGGCAGTTGGAGATGGAGTTCATGAATGCAGCTTTTTAAATACTATATTATTGTGTGTGCATTTATACAATGTTGATTGCTGTGGTATACATCTGGGGAGGGAATGGAGGCAAGGAGAAAATGAAGCTAAATCTCAACCGCTGAGGGCGTAAGATCAACTCAAGATGAACAGAGAAAGAGTTCACCAAGTTGACAAGTCAAGAAGGAAATTGCAGTTGAAAAGGAAGCTATTGTTTCAGTCTAAAAATGAGGGAAAACGGATATGCCTGACATAAAGGTAGAAAGGACCCCTGTAATCAGTGCTTTGAGTAGCCTATGACTATTTCACTTCCTCCAAAATTCCCAATTTTGAGGGCTGGAGGTATTTTACTCTTTCAGTTCAATGGCTCAAGAAATGTATACCTAATTATGAATGCTTGAATCATGACCATTTTACATTTTCATTCATTCTTACCCTCTTCTGCACCTCTCCCCCTCCCTGCCATATTGTTTTAACTTTCACTTATGTTTCTTGTTCATGAACAGTGAAAACAGAAAGAAGCCTTGCTACACAGGACCTAAGTTTGAAGATATTCTAGGCCAAAGCAACCCAGAAATTCCATGGAATATGCTTCTTAGAGGGTAGTGTGGTATAGGAGAAAAATCCTGACTTGGATTGCAGTCCTAGCTTTATCCTTCAAAGGATGGGTGACCCTGAGCAAAATCCTAAGCCTTTTTATTTGTGAAATTATGAGTAGTGTTGGATCATCTCCAGTCTTTTAGCTCCAGATTTCTAGGACTAGGATCTAGATGTCGAGGATGGAAACCATGCCACAAGAAGATCATTTTAAAGAAATAGGATTGTTTAGCCTTGCAAAGAGAGGTTTTAAAGGCTGGAAATGTCTTCAAGAACTTGGAGATCTATTGGAGGAGAGATTATACATTTTGCTTGACCCTAGAGAGAAGGAGCAATGAATGGAGATTACAGAGAAATACATTTTGATTCATGAGGGGAAAAAAATCCTACTAATTAGAGCTTTCAAAAAGTTGCCTCAGGAGATAGTGGGAGACCCTTCTCTAGAAAGGATGTTGTAGAGTATACTTGTGTGGTTATGATTTGGACTGATGACCTTTGAGGTCTTGTCCAACTCTCAAGTTGTAGGTATGTATGCATATCTAAAATGTAAGCCAATGTCACTTCTTTCAGAAAAATCTAGGTCACTAAAAAATAACCTAGTGAATAGGCAATAGGCAAATCCAGAGTTCTTAAAGTACTCCAATGAAAACTGATTATTTCTATGT
>CM053773.1:2152254-2219389 GCA_028658325.1 Potorous gilbertii
CATTCTTACTTATCTTTCCAATTTTTCCTCTACTTCTCTTAACTTGATTTTCAAAATCTTGTTTGAGTTCTTCCATGGCCTGTGACCATTTCATATTTTTCTTGGGGACTTTGGATGCAGGAGCTTTGGCTTTGTTGTCTTCTTCTGGTTGTGTGCTTTGATCTTCCTTCTCATCAATGATGTAAGAAAATGCCTCTTTACTGAAAAAGTAAGAATCTATAATCTGTTTCTTTTTCTCCCATTTGCTCATTTTTCCAGCCAATTACTTGACTTTTGAGCTCTTTGTTAAATGGAGGGCTCTAGAAGCAGCCTTAGCTTCAGCAGTGGCTGCTGCTGCCCTGGGGATAGCATGAGGGGAAGAGGGGGTGGCTGGGACTGGACCACACTCCCCCTCTCAATCAGGTGAGAGACCCTTCCCACTGACCTTCAAGGCTGTCTTTACTGTTGGGTTAAGAAGCCTGGAAACCACTACCACTACAGCCATCACCGATTCAGTCCCCTAAGGCCTGCTTCAGATGTATTTGGGCCAGTGTGGCCCATGTTGAACTGTACTCCACTCTCAACCTGGTGCAATAGACCTTTCCTGTCAACTTTCCAGATTGTCTGGAGCTGGAATTTACTTCAGTCTGTCATTTTGTGGCTTCTGCTGCTCTAGAATTTGTTTAGAGTTGTTTTTTATAGGCTTTTTTGAGGGGTTTAGGGAGAGAGCTCTAGCAGGTCTCTGCTTCTATTCCTCTGTCTTAGTTCCTACCATGCATTCCTTTTATTTTCATAGGACGGTGTGTCCAAGGCTCCTGTTTATTTATTCTGTTCACAGATGTTGTCTACTTTCAAGTATATACTGTACTGTAATCTCAGTTATTCCTTGCCTGGGCAAATATAACTTTTATAAAAAACAAATTCATTTGTCTCATAAAGGAAGTAGGTAACTGTTACAGGTCAAAGCACGTGTTATTCTTTTATTTCAGTGAATACGTTATTTGCTACAGATGTACCACAAGCTTCCTGTATAAGTGGTCTTCAAGGTAACCTAAAGAAGAACACATTAAATATGGTTAATGGCATAGTGAGTAAAGATTAAGTGGTATGTTCACATCTTAGAGGCTGCTGAGCAAAAGCTCTCGTAATGATTTTAATAGAATGTAGACAGAATATTAAAAAGTTTGACATTTAGAAATCAAAGAAGAGCCTTTGTACATACAAGAAGAAAAATTATGTTTAGCACAGAAGAAAAATGTTTTTAAAAGAAGAAATGTTATGTAAACTAGAATGTCAACCAAATCAAAAAAATATCCTTCTTCTCTCCTAGTGTCCTGGTAATGTAGAAGTAGCACTAGAGCAAAAGTCAGATTCTAATGTCATCTACCTGTAGCTAGATCAACCCGGACAAATCACTCTGTAACCCATTTGCTTTGTAAGCTTAAATTAGATAATCTGTGTAAAAGTATTTTGTCAAATACTGAACAACTCTAATGTGGTACAGCCTCTAGTCTTGTAAAAATTAAGACATTCTCATCCTGCGTTATTAAAATTATGGTTTACCCCTATTTCATTGAATATTTTTAATTCTCAAACATAAAATAATCTGATGTTTCCATTTCTATCTTATCATTTAATTTTTTAATTTTTTTTTGTTTTATTTAGCTGGTCACCTGACTTTTGAATGCCGCAATTTTCTCCGAGTAGACCCCAAAAGAGACATAGTTTTAGATGTCAGCAGCACAAGTAGTGAAGACAGCGAGGAAGATGCTGAGGAACTCAATAAATTACAGGCTTTACCAGAGAAAAGTAAGCAAAACATTTTAGGGATCATACTAAGAAGCCTTTCTAATGCTTTCAAGTACTCTGTTTAATTTTGTGCATAATTTGTCATAATATTAAAGTCTCTTTACTACTGGAAAAAAAAAAGACAATGAAGGGAATATCTGTAACTACTAATCTATATACCTGCTTTCCCAACTCCATAAAGTCTTTGTAGGAATAACTTACACTTTCATCTACAGTGTCTTTGATGAAGGTATGAGTGGGACCATCAGGCTTTAACAAATAATTTATAGCAGAATATATCTTGATAGTCATAGTTGACTGAAAGATGAAGAGATGATTTCGCTATGCTTATTATTTGGTGACTATAAAAAAGTATTTAATACAAAAAAACAAGATGGCACCTTAAAGACACTCTTCCAGCAAAGTGTCTATCTTGCATCTGTTAAAATCATACAAGATTCCTAAAGAGATAATATGATAAAAATAATTTTGCTTATCTACTTAATAATATTGAATGAGTCATAAAACAGAGAACAAGGAGATATATGCTGACCAAATGTACCCCTTGAGTTCAGAGTCTAAGTTGAAGAAGGATTCCTTAAGAGTTGGTGAGGCCTTCCAGATATTTTTGTTTTTCGATGACATTGTACTAATTACATTAAGCCCCAGATCACTAAAGAGACTCTTAAATGAGATCTATAATCTCTCAAAAGAGTTTGGCCTAACTATCTACTTGGGAAAAACCACATGGGTATAGAATGCCTATCATCCAAGGTGTGTTATATATTTGGATGGGCAAAGCATAGAGATAGTTTTATAAGTCTATGTGTATTGTGGACACCGTGTATACAGTGATTGGGGCACACAGTGGATAGTCAGACAGTCCAATGACTAGATGTTGGGCTGGATTGCTTCTGGGAAATTGCACCATGTCTTTATGGCTCAAAGCTTCTCTAAAACAATCACCATCTTCATAATATTAGTGTTCTTGTAGTGAAACAAGTTGTGTGTGATCCAAAGGGTAGTGGAGAGGTATGTGGTGGGCATGAATAAGAGCCAATGTATAATAGCTGTACAGAAGAAACAGAATAAAAGATCAGAAAGATTTATGACCTGTAAAGGAAAGCTGGTTGCGTAGTGGTGTCAAGGGATACAACGTCAGAGAAAGCTTCCTAGCACACTAGACCCTTCTCCTCACCCTCATCCCCATAGAGCAGATCTGCACAGCATACAGCCCATGCACCACTTGTGGTCCCCCAAAGGATTTCAGGCTCCTGCAAAAATCTAAAGGATATGAATACAGACCTGAACAGCATAGTGCCCGTGGTCTGCTGTGACAGAGAGCATATGGGCAAGGATGTAAAGCCACTGATGGGTTGAAAGGTAATGTGGTACAGTGGGAAGGGCATGGAATCAAGAGTCAAAGCACCTGGGTTTATGTCAAGTCAATAAGCATTTATACACTTACTACATACCAGGCACTGAGCTAAACATTGGGAATACAGATACAATTGATAGAAAGGCAGTCCCTGCTCTCAGTGAGCTTATGTTCTAATTGAGGGAAGACAGCACTTAAAAGGAAGCTAAAAAGTAAGAGGGAGAAGAGTCAGGAGTGTAGCCTGGAAAAAATGTACTTGGAAAAGAAAATACCTAACCTGGACATTTTCCTCAAAATGGAGATCTTGAGAGGCACTAGCCAATTAGAGAAAGGGTTGCAGGGGCAGAGAGTACTTCCAGTAGAAGAAGTTCCGGGGTAGACTGGACTTCCAGAGTGATGAGACTTAGGAGTAGAGCATGGAGAGCAATGAAGGGATGACTTGCCTGCATGTTTTCCTTTAAATGTGGATTCTAGAAAGAGTCAGCCATAGGAGGGAACCACAACATAGTTCCAATTTGATGTTTGGTGGAATGAACTTCCAGTGTGAGTAGGCTTCTATCACATGGTATTAAAAGTCCAGGGAGTCAGGAATGGAGCCCAGAGAGGATTTACTGCTTCTCATTTGCCTGTGTGACCATGAGCAAGTCACTTGATCTCTATAGGCCTCCATTTCTTTAGCTGTAAAATGAGTTGGACTTTATGAGCCATGTGCCAGTAATAGGAGTACTCATGTCAATGAAATCTCACACTCATTGAAGAAACTCAGTACAGTGAGTGGATGTCACCTTGCTTTTATATACAGTAGCTACTAAACTCTATACTTTTTTTGTACGTTTTACGTAGACATGCACACAACATACACATACCCTTTCAGCTCCAACGCTTAGTGACTGGCATATAGTAGATGCTGAATAAATACTACTTGACTGACTGACTACTAAGCTTGCAAACAGATATGTTGCAAGCAGAATACACTTGGCAAATTATTAAAGAAAGCAGAATACTTGTTCCTAAGAAAATAAAACTTAAAAACTTTTCTTATCCCAGGGTCTTCTAATTGGAACCTATCTTCAGATACCACTTTCTTTAAGAAGGCTTTGCTGAGTTCTTGCCCCAAGCCCAACTATTAAACCTGTTTGCTCTTAAATTATTTTGTATTATATATACTCTTCATATTTATCCTTATATGTTATACGTTCTCTCTTCCTCTACTCCCCTCCGCAATATAAATCCCTTGTGGTCAAGAGCTAACTTTCTATTGGTGTTTTTGTATCCACAGCACCTACTATGCCATGCACATAGCATAACACTTAATAAATATCTGTTGAATTTAATTTAATGGAATAATCTTCACAGGTCTTTTTATAAATGTTCATCATAAACACTTCAAGACAAGATTACCAGCTATCTCATTAAATGATGTTTCTTGTTGCCATTGTACTTTCAATAAAACCATTTCTTCCAACTTCTTTATTTGCTTTTCTAGGACTGGGTGACCTTAAGCAAGTCATTTAATTTCCTGGAACCTCAGTTTTGTCTTTTGCGAATGACGGAGTTGGACTGGATAGTATCTGAGATCCCTTCTAGCTCTAAATATATAATCCTGTTACCTGTGAGCCATCCTTTCACTTAGCTGTACTTTCTTTTTTTTTTCTGGTTTGATTTATAACAGTGTCAACATTGTGATTCATTTCCTCTAGCAGTGTGTCTAGTCACTTGTATTGAGCAAGGTGCTTTCATTTAAGCTAATATTTAGCAACCATCTTAAACCTATATGATTCTTAATAATTTTGCCCCTTTTCCTACAATTTTTCCTAAGAAAGTTGCCATAGCAAAGGAATTCATCATCTATTGGCCACTCTCCTTAGCTCAGCTATTCCTCAGAAAGCATACATAGTTTGTTGCCAGGATGATCTCCAGCATGATAAAGAGCTTGTATAGTTAGACTGCTCAACAAACAATTGAGCAAATATTAAATACCGACTATGTGCAAAGCATTATTCTAGGTGCTGGAGATGCAAAGGTTGTTTAATACTGGAACAAGATGAAGCCCTTGTAGTCTACTAATAGTTAACTTTTATAAGGAGCCATAGGAGTGGAAGGGTATTCAGCAAAGATAATTAGTCTAAAGATAATCAGATAACACGTTGATTCAGGTGATTGAAGCTTCCTCACATTCATCATACTGTTCTTTCAGCATCTGGAACTCCTTGTAACCATTTGTACTTGGGCAACCAGCTAGCCACATCAGCAACCTAAGTCACTCCCCTTAGCCAATCAAATGTCAAGAAGAATTTCAGTACCTCTGAAGGAAAAGAACTGCCCTGACCTGCACTGGTTAGAGTCTTAGGAAAGCTAGCCCAGCCTACATGGCAGAGTCCTAGGAAATATTGCTTCTATTACAGATGTTAACTCGATTCTATACTCAATAGAAAAGGAATCTTAAAATGAGATTTCAAATTTTGATTCTAAGCAAAAATTAGAAAAACCTATTATAGACACCTGAGAAAGCCAAGATAATTATCTTATTTAGGCCAGGAGAGGTTTGTGTGTTAGGAAGTTGTGTCAGAAAAAATTATAAGCTAAGGAGAAATAATGAGAATATAGCAGTACAGAATGATAGGAATTTTAAAGTGAAATCTGTGGCTTTGGGGGTTTATTTATATTTCTTTCTCCAAGAGTAAAAAAACTGGCTGTAATGGAATATATTACATTGGGTAAAAATAATCGCCATTGTGCTGCTTAGAAAAATATTTTCCTTCTTTTTTCAATTTTTTGAGTTATTGAATGAGAGAACTAAATGGAGGGTCAGCTGAGGATAAGTTTCTAAAAGTTAGTATTCTTAAAGTTATCTTACCCTATCAGATAAAGTCAGAGATAATCTACAAATAGTATTTGGAGAAGTCCATACAACCAAAATCATGGTTACCATTTGCCAACCAGAACAACTAAAGACTCAGTTCTTAGCAGCATTTACAACCCTTCTCTGTTCATGATCTTGTTTTAAACTTTATTTTAATTCATAGTTTAAGGGCAGGATGACTGATTTATTCAATTTCACCCAACTTAAAGTAAGTGATAAGATGCCCAGTAAATTCTATTACCAAAACATTTCAAATAAACTGAATTTTTTCTCCATCACAAAAAAACAAACCTAAGGGTAACTAAATATAAATATAAATTAAAGGTAAAACAGAGAACCTAGCTTCTGCCTGAATGTTAGGAATTTTCCTGACTGGGTGCTCAGAATGATTGTGAGTGAATTCATAACTTTTCATCTAAAATAAACTTCTTAAAGAGGCAATCACATGGACCTTACAGGCTGTTATATTGTCCCCTAGACTTAGGCTCTGAAAGGAACTTCAGAGATCATCTAACCCCCTTATTTTACATGTAAAATAGTTGGGGCCAAGAGATTAAGAGTCACAGAATTTGTGGCAGAACTAGCAATAGAACCCAAGTCGTTTGACTTGTAGTTTATTGTCCTTTTTATTACATTTTGTCCCTTTAACCATTTTACATTATCAAATTAATGACAGATGTTAAAGCCAGTTGAAACATTAATCACCTCTACTACACAAGACTCTATACGAGGTGCTTCTGATATAAAGACAAAAATGAAACTATCCAACTTTTAAAGAAACTTAAATTCTTCTGGAAGAGAAGGCTCGCAACTTATATGGGGATAAACATATTCCAACTGGAAAGAATTGGAAGATTTAGTGGAGGAAGTATGCCTGAACTAAACCTTGGAAGAAAAGAAGGATACTAAAAAGCAACCATAAAGAGGAAATACATTCCAAGTTTTGAGGACAGCTTGTGGAAATGCAGCTTGACATTTGATGAAATGTCAAGTTCAGGAAATTGTTCCAGTTTGGCTGGATAGCATCTGTGAAGGGAAATAATGTTAAATAAGAATGGAAAGATAGATTGGAGCCAGATAGCAGAAAGTCTTAAATACCATGCTGGAGAGTTTGTGGCAATCCTAGTGGCAATAAGGAGCTGTGGATGTACGAGAGTATGAATTCCACATAGACAGGGATCATGTTTTCGCTAAACTTAACGTGCCACCAGCTTACCTCAGTGTTCTGTACACAGTAGGTATATGATAAGTGTTGACTGAATGAACCCACCCCCTAACCTTAACTACTTCATAATGTAAAAGTTATACTTCATTATTTATCCTGACAAACCTAATCAATGAATTAACATTTATTATGCACCAACGCTGTACCAGACACTTTTATGCACAAAGATATAAATAAAAGAGTCCTTGCCCTCAGTAAGTTTGCATCGTCTTGAATATGTACATACATAAGAAGATTTAAAAATGTATGCAAACAACGCATTAGTTGGTGGGGGCCATAGCAACAGAGAAATCAGAAATCAAGAAAGGCCTCATGCAGAAAGTAGTACTTGAGCTGAACTTGGAAAGAATCTAGGTGTTCTCTGAGGTAAAAGTTATGAGAGATTGCATCCTAGGCATGAGAAACAGACAGCCTAGACAATATCACTGGGGCAAGAGAAAGATTGTTAGGGTAGGGCATTATGGAATGTAGAATTTGAAGAAGAGTAATGTGTAATAAGGCTGGAAATGTAGACTGGAGCCTTGTTATGAAGGTCTTTAAATGCTAAACAGAGAAGATTCTATTTGATCCTTGAGGCAGTGGGGAACCCTTGGATGACATGATTAGCCCTAGGATTTAGGAATATCACTTTTATACCTGTACAGAAGATGGATGGCAGTGGGAAGACTGAGGTCAGGAGGCCAGTTAAGAAGTTATAGAAATGGCCCTGGAAAGAGGTGATGAGAGTCTGAACTGGGTTAGTAGCTGTGTGAGTAGAGAAAAGGGACACGTATGAGAGAAGTGGTATGGCTAAAATATTCTAAAAAGACTTTTTTTTAAAGTCTTAAAGACTTTTTAAAAAAGCCTCCTCAGTGGAAGTAGACAACTTTGGAAGAAGGAAGAGCTTTGGGGTATAATAGTGAATTCTATTGTGGACGTATTTAGTTTAAGATTGCTCTGGGTCAGTCGGTTTGAAATGTCCATTATAGCATACTAATGCAAGACCAAAGTTCAAGCAAGCGAATAGGGCCAGATATGGAAATTCAGGAGTTGTCTATATAGAGTTGATAGTCAGACCCATGGGAGCTAATGTGAGGTCATCAAGAAAGAGTTTAGAGAAAGAAGAGAAGTTACAGAACCAAACCATGGGGTATATCACATGAATATCTTTATGAAGTCTCATAAAGGAGACTGAAGAGTTCTCCCTTAGCAGCTTCTGTCCCTACATCTTGCGTCACGGTTACCCAGGTTCAGAACTAAAGCTAATTCTTTATTCTCACTTGTGCTCCCATATTCAGTCAGGTACCAAGTCCTTTCATTTCTCTCTTCTCATGATCTTTTACATCCATTTCCTCTTCTTTACTCACACCACAGCCTCCTTAATTTAGGCCCTCATCACCTCTTGCCTGCTTCCTAATTGGTATCTTTACCCTCTCCAATCCATTCTCTACACAGTTGCTAAATTGATACTCCTAGAGGACTCGTATGATTATGTCACACATCCTGCTCACCTTTCTCTTTCTCTCTCTCTCTCTCACACACACACACACACACACACACACACACACTCAGAAAGTTTCATTAGCTCCTCTTAGCCTTTAGCAGGATATAAAAACTCATTTCTTTGGCATTTAAAATCCTTGACAATGTGTGGTTCCAACCTATCTTTCCAGGCTGACTATTAATTGGTCCCCCTATCCATTTGGTGATTCAGCCAAACCAACTTACTTGCTGTTTCTCTAAATAAGATAGTCTGTTTCTCACTCTATGGCTATTTTTGAATTTTTCCCCTTACCTGAAAAGGTCTTTGCCTTCACTTCTATCCCTTAGAATTTCTTTTTCCCTTCAGAACTCAGTTCAAATACCATATCCTTCAGTAGATCAGGAAAAGAGTTCTTGTTAATTCCCTCTCCTTGTTTTGCATCCCTCTCGTCACTGTGTATTATTATAGATACACTCTGCTTTCACTCATCTGTTAGTACATTGTATTTCCCATCACCACTTGAAAATGGTAAGCTTCCTAGGAGCAAGGACTGTCCTTATGTGTGTATATTTATTCTTAATCCTAGCCCAACTGGATGCACTCGCAGAACCATCTAAAACACTTCATTTTTCCTCACTTCATATGCATCTTAAGATGCCAAGTATCATTGATTCTGCCTCCACAACATCTTCTCTCTGTCGCCTTTCCTCCACTCCCATGCAGCTACTCTGGTTTAGACCTGAGCTCATCACTGCTCACCTGGACAGTTACCGTGGCAGCCTCCTATTTGGTCTCATAGACTCAGTTCTCTCCCCTTCCGTTCCATTCTCCACATAATTACCAAATGATAATGGTAAAGAATATGTCCAGACATGTTGCACCTCTGGCCATAAACTCTGAGGGTTCCCTATTTTTTCTGAAATCAAATGCAGACTCCCTTTTTTAGCATTTAAAGCTTTTCTAACCTGGCTCTAGGCTCATTATATATGTTGTTCCTTGTTCCACTTCAGATGGTCTTTGTTCCAGTCACACTTGCTTTGCTGATATTCCTCACACGTGACATCCCACCTTCTGTGTGCTTTTGCATAAGCCATTCCCCACTTATCTCTCCCCCCACCCCCTTACCTTTTAACATTCCTAGCTTCCTTCAGAACTAGTTCCAGTGCTTCCCTCTCTGTGATGCCATTACCAATACTGCCAGTGCCTTGCTTCCCCCCCAAATTGCCTTTCTTTTACTTTCTATATACTGATATGTGCATATTTCCTCCGATAGATGATGTAAACTCCTTGAGGGTAGGGACTATTTCATTTTTATATTTGTATTCCATTTCTACCACAATACCTGGTACATGGTAGAAATCTATTAAATATTTATTGTTTGAATTCTGAATATTTTTCATTTTTCTTATTTGATAGATTTTACAAACAATTTCCTTCCTTTTTTCCACTATATTTATTTTTTCTACCAGGTATGAAAAAACCTCCTCATTTAATATGCTATTAATATGTCTTCGATTAATGTGTGGTATGATGACTTGATCTTTTTATTTCCACAGATGCAAACGAAGAAGAAGAAAAGAAAAAACAAAAAAGAAAAAACAAAGAGAAACTTAAGTTGAAAAAAAAAAGAAAAAGGTAATCTTTAATCTTATAAATAAAACAGAAAAATAATAGTATACATATCTTTCAGGACCTTTGTCACTGTTGAGCCCTATATGAATTTTTACTGTTAATTATTTGGGGCATTTAATAGGCTGTATAACTTATTACCAACTTCCATTATTTAAGTGATACAAAAGACATTATTGAGGATTCATGTTTTACGCTCCTTATCCCAACCTCCACTCCTTCTCTCCCTCAAAAAAAAAAAAGAGTTATAGATTTAGAAGTGAAAGGAATTTTAAAAGATCATCAAATCCACCCCAGTAATTTTATATTTGAGGAACTCAACATCCAGAGAGCTAATGACTTGCCCAAGGTCATAAAAGTAGTAAAGAACAGAACTGGTATCCACTTACTCAGAATCTAGCACCCACTCTGATACACCACTCCTTAGAGTTTATGTAAAAACAAGACAAGAATTACATAGACTGAGATGATGGAAAGGTGGTTTTCTACTTGAATATGTACCTACATCAGTGAAATAATCTATTGTGTCTACTATGTGTTAAGCACTGTGCTAGGTATTGGGGATACAAAGAAAGACAGTAGACAGTTCTTGCTCTCATGGAGCTCGCAATCTAATGAGGGAGACCATATGCAAAAAACTATGTGCAAGCAAGCTATATTCAGGATAAGTTGGAAATAACCAATAGCAGGAAGGCACTTGCATTAAAGGGAATTAAAAAAGACTTCCTGTAGAAGATAGGATTTCAGTTTGGACTTAAAGGAAGATGAACCCAGGAGGAGAGGAGAGAGTATTCCAAACATGAGGAATATAGTGAAAATGCCCAGAGCCTGAAAATGGGAGTATATTGTATAAGGAGCAGGATGGAGACCAGTGAAACTGAATGGCAAAGAACATGGTAGGGGAGGGAGAAGGGAGGGACTTTGTAGGGTGAAGAAGACCAGAAGTTAGGAAGGGATCAGATTGTGAAGGGTTTTGAATGCCAAGCAAGATTTTACATATAATACTAGAGGTAATTGAGAATTTGTGGAAAGGGAAGGTAGGATGACAGGAGGTAGGGAGGTGACATGTGCTTTAGGAAGATTAATCTGACAGCTAAGTGGAGGATGTACTGAAGTTGGAGAGAGACTTGAGGGAAAGAGACCAACCAGTAAGCTACTGGAATAATCTAGGCCAGAGATTATGAGGGCCTGCAGTGATAGTACCGTTAGAGGAAAGAAGGGAGTATATGTAAGAGAGGACACAAAGGTGACAATGAAAGAAGTTGGCCACTGATTGGAGGAGGAGAGAGAGCGAGAAATTAATGAGAACAGCAAGGTTGTAAGCATTGGTTACTGAGAGAATGGTAGTGTTCTCCAGGATAATAGGGAAGCTTGAGAGGGGAGGAAGTTTTGAGTAGGTGAAATGAGTTCTGCTTTGAACTTGTTGAGTTTAAGATATCTTCAGGCCTTCCACTTAAAGAGGACAGGCAGTTAGAGATATGAGTGGAGATCAGATAAGTTAGAGTTGGATGAGTAGATCTGAGAATCATCAGCGTAGAGATAATCATTGAAACTACAGAAGCTGATGAGATTACCAAGTGAAATGGTATAGTGGGAGAAGAGAAGAAGGGAAAGGGCAGAGGCCTGGGAGACATCTTCTTTTAGCAGGAGTGACCTGGACCAAGATTCAGCTAAGGAAACTCAAAAGGAACACTCAGACAAGAAGAGAACTAAGATAGATTAGTGTCACAGAAACTTAGAGAGAATAGAGTATCTGGAAGAGAAAACAGGGTGATAACAGTGTCAAAGGCTGGAGAGGAATTGAGGAAAACAAGGAGTGAGGAAAGGCCAACCATCAATGTAAAGTATTAATCAATGGGATTGATTTTACTTAATGTTACTGGCCTCCAAGAAAGTGACCTTTCTTCCTTAACTGTTTAACATAGTCTCATTCATAGTAGAGTAAAAGTGATTTTGTATATATTTTAAAAGAGGTTTTGTCGTGTTTCATACATTTAGTCCATTATTTCAACTGTAGATTCTAACATACAGAGAACATCATGAACTTTAAGAATTATAGTTATATTTTTTCTAAATCCACAAATCTTGACACTGCAGATTTTTTATAAAAACTTTCATCACAAAGCTAATGTAAAATTAGAACTCAGAATTACAAACTAATATATGTTAAGACTTTGCGTAATCACTTAATCACCATCTAAGGCCCTTTTCAGGTGAGTCTGCTTCTGTACCAACACAAAAAAAATGTATTTGCAAAATATCTAACAGTGAAATTTTATACTCCTTGGGAGGGAAGGAGCCAATAAAAGAGATATTGTAAAGAATGAGCAATATTTAATGATTAGTGAGCTTTTGAAAGTTATAGAGAGGCAATAATCAAAAGTGAATGAATTAGCATATGATAGAAAGAAGAGCTGAGGGCAAAGGACAGAATTTAGGAGCAGTCACCGAGACAGGAAAAGGAATAGAAGTTGGAGACGGAGAAAAAAAGTCAAAGGCAACAGAAGAACTAGGTTAATAGACTGTCACAGGAATAGATCATTTCAAAGAGAAGGTGGCCATTAGAATAAAAAACTGCAGACATTTAGGAGAATGAGAAGGAAGAATATTATTGTTTGTTTTAGGAGGGGGCAGAACCAGATGGAAACGTAGAGAGATTTATGGAGAGAATAGTAGGGTAGGTGATAGTAAAAATAATAGTTATAATAAAGAATCAAAGGTAGACCACTCTAGAATTTTGTTAGTAAAGAGAAGAAAGGGAATAGGATGGTAGCAAGGGAAGACACAAGGATCAAAGTTGTAGAAATGAAAATATTTGAAGATAGAAGGGAAAGGAACCAGTAGAGCACAATTGAAAATGCTGTAGATAAAAGGGATAAATGAGCTAACAGTGTCCCAAAGGAGAGATGTAAGGGGATGAGATTATGGTCCAAAATTGACCATTTCCTGTCCTTTGCTTTTTCTTCCTATACTGTTATTGCAGCAGAAGTGGTATAAAGTGAGTGAGAATGCCAAAGTTCATCCACTACAGAAGTATTAAAATCCCACAAAACTCCCCGCAGCAGGAAACATTGAAATGTAATTGGGAAATGTTTAACAGAATAAATAAAAATACAAAAGATTATGTTAATTTGTGATTTTCTAAGTCAAAATGCAGGCAGCAGGGATGCTCTTCCACTTGAGTGTGATAGTAGTGATCTCAAATACAAAGGACCAGTACACACCCCCAGCCAAAAAATAATACTATTAATAATGTTGTTTAGATCTAGAAGACATTCTAGGATATCAAACATTGTGCAAATAAAATATCTAGGTAGGACTGTCTGTTAAAACATAAAAGTATGTTTTTCCATATAAAAACAATTGCTGTCTTTCTTATGCAGGTTTCAGTTGCTAGGTACCTCTCAAACCTGAATCCTAAACGTTTGTCCGTCTCTGGGCTACATTAAAACAGAGAGGGCTTAGAACTTGTTCCTTAGAGAACAGTGTTTTCTTTATATATCTAGGTTTTTGGGTTTGGGTTGTTTTTTGTTGAGTTATTTACCTATTTCAAGTTTTCCATTTTTGTTCCATGTTTTGCTATAGTTCATTAACTTATCGATATTCACGTCTGGATGTGGGTGTACATGAGAGAGTTTTGTTGAAGTCTTGTCTCTTGTCATTTGAGAGCCAGGGAAAGGTAGCATGTTGCATAACTTTATATACAGTTTTGAAGCCTTGGTTTTGATGTAAGGTTATAAAATTCAGGAAATTTGCTCTGATTGTTATTTTCTACTAATTTGATAATATTGGTAAACAGAAAAAATAAAGCAAGGGGTTCTTTTTTTACATAAGTGGGCTGTTCTGCAGACCTCTACTTAAAGCTATTTTTACTTAAGTTGATTTGCCCACAGATATGAGGAAGAGGGAGTCAGGAAGGAGTTCCATGTCCATAGAGGGAAGGGTCCAGCACACAGTTCAAGGAAAGGTGGGGACTGGGGACAGAGAAGTGAGAGTAGGAGGAACTTGCAAGGACAGGGCCAGCCACACAGGCACCTGGCTGGAACTTTAAGGAAGAACACAGAGGGGACAGACATATGGGACCAGCTAAGGACACAGACAGGAAAGGATGGGTGACACATGGGAGCTGAGGACAGACATGCGGTACCTGAGCATAGATGGAAGACAGACATGCAGGGACCAGACATTCAGGCAGGTGGGCAGAGCAAGGCAAAAGTCTCCTCTTTCTGCACTGGAGATCTCAAACCAAAGTGGCAGTGGCAATGGTGGTCTATCCACACATCTGTTATTATGCTTTCACTCTGAAGGTTTTGATTTGTTTCAGAATTTTTTATGTTAAGTTAAATTTGCATAAAGCCTTAACTGCCTGTGCAGAGTATTTAAACAGATAATGAAAATTGTATGGGAATGTGTTTGCTGTTCTACATCACCTCTAGCCAAAAAGAACTGTATTTAGCTTAAGGGAAATTGTTAACAAATTTATCATTTATTTTCATCTTTGAGCCATCCTTATTCATGTAAAATTACAACCATTCATGTAATTCCATTAATGAGCCAACCTGGAATCCAAAAAGATCTGGGTTCAAGTTTTACTTGCCTCTCACACAAACTAGCTATGTGATCCTGGGCAAGACCTTTAATTTCTTAATGCTTTAGACAACTCTCTGACATCATAATTTGCAGAGAAGATGCTGAACAGCCTCTGTAAGAGAAAGTTCCCTCACACAGGAGTTCTGTAAACCGGAGAGTCAGACAATGCTCCCAAGGGGTGCAGCTCAGACCAGATTAAAATGTAATTGTGAAAATTTAACAAAATAAATAAAAATGCAATTAAATATAGATAATATTAAGATTTAGTTTTCTACATGCATCGACAGAAGCCTTAATTACAGTTTAGCATCCCCTGTTTCTATTTGAGTTCGACAACATAGCCTTAGACCAGTGGAATCAAGTCCAGTCCCCATGTCTGACACTATTCCCCTGTCTCTTAGGGAAATACACTAATTTTGTAGTGAGTTTATTTTTGTGCAAATGAATTGGATAAATATGTAATAAGTGACAATTGCTGCTTAAATTAAGCTTTTTAAGTTTTTGTATTATAAAGTTAGTTATAGAATGAAAGATGAAAATTACAGTTAGATGATTTTACCTTACTAGGTTTAAAATATGTTGATGAAGTGGAGCTGAGAAGTTTATATTTTGTCACTTTCTCTAAAATATAAATTCTTGTTCAATTTTCTCTGACAGTCATTGATTTGATAACCTATACTTATGTTATCCATAGGTCTTATTCATCTAGTTCTACTGAAGAAGACACTTCAAAACAAAAGAAACAGAAATCCCAGAAGAAAGAAAAGAAAAGGGAGAAAAAAAGCAAAACAAAAAAAGGGAAACATCACAAAAAGGAGAAAAAAAAGCAAAAAAAGGAAAAACATTCTTCATCTTCTGATAGTTCAGACTCCTCTAGTAGTAACTGACATTTTATGTTTAAGAGATTTGAACTTGCTTCAGTACTTATGCTTAATTATAGTAAACTCATACCTTCCCGGTGAGCATTCCTCCATGTGCAAGGCCAACACTGCTCTTGAACTCCCCAGGTTGTGACTATGAAGTAATTAGGATTATCATAAGGTTTAGGAGTCAGTCTTGGTAAAGACATGTCTCATTCATTCTTCTTAATATGTTTTTCCTTTGCTTAGTTAGCATAGCTTTAGAAATTTATTGTAAATT
Source organism: Potorous gilbertii (assembly GCA_028658325.1). Classification (NCBI taxonomy): domain Eukaryota; kingdom Metazoa; phylum Chordata; class Mammalia; order Diprotodontia; family Potoroidae; genus Potorous; species Potorous gilbertii. The sequence continues at coordinate 2,168,309 of CM053773.1, forward strand.
GTCATCAAAATCGACAAAAAACTATCTGTACAAGTAGCCTACCTGACAGTGGATGCTATTACCAAATGTCTGTCCACCTTCCCAGGGAACAAATCTAGGAAGTGTAATGTTTCCTTGGGAAGCAGATCTCTCCAGATATTTAACATCTTCCCACAAACACTGCAAAATCAAGTAGCCTTATATTCTGTTATGTAAGTAATAGTATGCTGTTTTTATAGGACTAGACTTTTTGAATGTTAGGGACAACACTCCTTTTTTTTTCTTTAAATAAATGAAATGTACAGAAAACTATTAGATGCAAAAGACTTGTTCTACATTTTACTCATGTAAAAAGGGTTTAACAACTACCCAGTGTGAGTTTTTCCCCCTAGTAGTTGTAGGATTTCTTTTCTCTTTAAAGACCAGTTCATTTTGAGCATTTATTCCTAGCATTACTGCTCTGCTTAAGACTTAAAGATAATATTCTATTGATCAGTATTTATAGCAGTAATAGCAGTGTTTTGTAAGTGTGCCACATTGGCATATGTAAAAGTGATACCTCAGATATCAACATTTGTATTCTGGGGGAAGATGGAACCTTCATCAGGGTTGGGTTTTTTTGTCAGATAGAATATCAAAATTTTATGAAGCTTGTTTCTATTAGAATAGTGCAAGAATTTTTTAAATTCTAAATTATATACTGTATTTTGTCAAATAATTTTTAAATGCTTTTAAAACATTTGATACTAATTCTTATGCTTTCTTAAGTGACCACTTAGGGCAATAGAAGGGATTTGATTTTTATTTTGTCATAAACTTAGCAGATGCATAAAATAGTTTTAGTTAAGTTGTCAATGAAGAAAGACCGAAGATCTTTACATCTGTTTAGAAAATTAAGAGCTGTGAATTTATATTCATTGGATTGAACCTTACTTTTTTAAAATATAAATTATATGTTTGAGCATTCTCAACCATAGACTAGCAGACTTAGATAACCTATCCTAGATTTTTTTTTCTTTAATAATGGCCAACATTCTTTGTGGTTATGTTCAATAAATTCAAGATTTGTCACATTGTATCAGCATTTGAAATGCCAACTTATTGGCCTTTTGCCAGCTAGCCTCATATCCTGAGCTCATGACTAATTTCCTGGAGCTGCCTCAGGTGAGAGTTCTGTCTACAATACTGGAGAAGAAAAGATTTTTGTTAGAGAGAGTATCTGATTGTGCCCTTTTCATTCACATTGTCTGAACAGAAGTGACTTTTGACCTTTCTTAACCTTTTCTATTTGAAGATATTTTTACCTTATATCTGTACCCTTAATTCCCATGTTGCCACACCCTCATATGTGTTTCTTCCAGTTTGGTGGCAGCAGAGACCCTTAAGCTTCTCCTACGTTACTGACAGTCCAAGTCAGTTTGTTGTACAGCCTCCATTCCTATGGATTAGTCATTCCCCGCCTCACGGAAAGGTTCAGTTTTTAGAATAGTTCAGACAGTCCTTAGAAAAGACTAGCCAAGATGACAAAGCAAGTTGGAAGTATTGCAGCACAGTTCCCCTCCGCAGAGACCTAGAAAATGTACATTCATGCCTGATGGGGATTTTTCTAATCCAGGTTCATGTTAAGGGATGGGACCATGGCATGGGGATGGGATCTGGGCAGAGGAGCGGGGAATGAAATGGGACTCAAGACTGTTCACAAGATCCAGCTGTGCGGGGAGTAGGAACAGGTGCCGACTGGTAGGTCTAGGTGGACCCTAAAGCTAGGTCACAGATCCCATGCAGTCTGAAGAGACCTCTACCACGTGGAGCCCAGGTGAGAAACTGTTCTGGGTGAGGTGCAGGAGCCTAAGTGAGCAGCATTCATGGGGCTCTGACCTTGGGAGTGGAGCAAGATCTCAGACCCAGTCTCCACCCCAGGTTCAACGCTATAGCAGGATGACCAGTGAAGGGTGCTCAAACTAAGAGTATCTGTAGTTCTGTTGCTTTGAACTTAGTGTCTTTTAGCTACTGATGATTGTGTTTAGTAGCAGTCTGCTGGAGCTCCAACTAAAGACAAGCTCACCATTGTGTTACTCAGACCCAAAAACTGGGCAGCCCCTTGTAAAGTTGTCAGGAAAGCAGCAGTCAGGTCTCTATCATTTTGGGAGCACTGAAAACTGACAGGTTCCCAGCCTGAGCTGCCTGTGGGGCCCTTGAAAAATGCAACATTTGTTGCCTGATGAAAACAGAAATAAGACCCAAAAGAATATGAAACAACCAAGCACCAGACATTCTCTCCGAAAGGGTACAGAACCTGACCCTAATGCAAAGTCCATTTTGGGAAGTAAGACTGGAAAAATAAATGAACAAAAAGGATCCTATCATTACAAAGCTATTTCAGTGACCAGAATGCCGAAAGAGAATGACTCCAGAACAAGTACAAAGCCCCAAAGATGCAGTTTATGCATAAGGTCAATTAGAATTCCCAAAAGAAATTCTGTAACAACTAAAAAAAAGTTGAAAATTACTTTATAAGTGGAAGTGCTAAATGAGAAAATTGGAAAAAAATGAGACCTTTAAATGAATGATTTGGAAAGAATTAACACAAACATTACAAAAATCCTACCAAAGATAGCAAAATTGAAATGCACCAAAAAAAGTTAATGACTCCATGCGACAACAAATACTGAAACAGTCAAAAGACTCAAAGAAGAATGTAAGATACTTCTTATCCAAAACAACGGCTTGAAAGCATCAAGGAGAGATAATTTAGGAAGCATGTGGACTTCCTCAAAGCCATCAACATATTTCAAAAAAGTACAAGGGGAAAATACTCCTATCTCTTAGATATGTGTGTTTGTCCCTCATTGCCGAAGACCATGCCATCAGAAATAATGACATGACTTGCACTTGACTTTGTGAGGGAGGGCTATGCAGGTCACCAGCCTCACTTCTCCTCCAAAGCCATCTAAATCCAGTGACCAGATATTCATGAGGATGACTGGAGATGACCCAGGATGAGGCACTTGGGGTTAAGTGACTTGCTCAAGGTCACACAGATAGTGAGTATCAAGTGTTTGGGGTGAGATTTGACTCCTGCACAGGTGGTCCATTGCACAACCTAGCTGCCCTTGATATGGATAGAAATGATTCATTGATAGAAATGGATAGACAGATATGGATAGAGATAGCAAGATAGCTAAATACTGAAAAGAGGGCAAAGTAGAAAAAGAAAGAATCCAAAAATCACCTCCCAAAAGAAACCCTAAAATGATTGACACAAGTATCAGAAAAGAAAGAATTCAAGGCACCACAGTTAAGTTGACACATAATTTAGTGACCATCATTATATAAAGGAGCAGAGAGTTTGGGATATGGTATTCTGAAAGACAATATATAGGCTATAATTATAACCAAGAATAATTTACCCAGCAAAACTATTATCCTACAATGGAGATGAGGAGGGGCAGGAATAGACCTTTAATGAAATAGAACATTCCCAGTGAAAATACCAGAAGTTAGTGAAAACTTTGAGTTACAAACAGGAGCTGAGAAAAATAAATCCAAATGGGCAAGGTTGAAATGTTTACATTCCAATAAAGGGAGATGACATTAACTGACCCTCAAAACCTTAATGTCAGGGTTCACAGAGGGAATAGGATAAGACAAAGGGCCTGGGAGGAGTTTTATTGTTTTTGATGATTATAAAAGAAGGGAAGGGGAAAGGAATACACTAAGGCAATGGGAAAAGGGAAAGGTGGGGAGAAATTATTTCATGTAATCAGTGTGTGGAAGTGTAGCAGCAAGCACCCTGACACAGCCAGGATGGCCTGCTAGCACAGGTTCTTAGATCTGCTTTATTAAGAGAAAAGCAACTTTTGAAGGGTCAACAATCTAATTACATTCACCAACAAAAAATACAAGCAGAGAAATAAAGACCAATAGACAGGACTTCCAATTGACCATAAGCAATGCATATATCACAGATCAACAGACTGATCCAACTGTCTGACCATTAGATACATACATACATAAGAGAGAAGCACCAACATCTGAGTTTTCAAAAGGGAGGGAAGGAAGATTCCCTAATGGCTACCCAGAGAATCTGGGCACATAAACCTTCTTCCAAGCCTCCAAAGCAAAACCTCACCTCAGAGTATATATCCACTTTTCAGAGCCAGAGGGCATCGTGACCCTCATGAACTAGTGCCTCATGAATTAACAAAAGGTATGGGCCTTCCTACAAAACAAGTCTCATCAAATCAAGCTTCCCTTAATAGGCTTCACCTGAAATCTATTAAGGTGGGGTGTAGCTCTTTAACTCGAATTACAGCAAGTAGAAGAAGGGAAAGTTTGTTCAAAGAAGCAAGAGTGGAGGAAGTAGGTGAAGCACAAAAGCCACTTTCATCTAAATTGGTCAAAGGGAAGAATATACACACAATTGGGTGTAAAATACAGTTCATTGGAGAAGGAATGAGAGGGTGGTATTATTCATAGGCAAAACAATTTCTTAACTGGAGGTTAGATCACACAAGTTTTAAAGGGAAAGAAATGTGTATCCAGCTCTCAGAGATACTTGAATTTTTCTTATTTTACTCTTGCCTGAAATTTCTAAAATTACAAATTGAATGTAAGCTGCTACACATAAAAGTACAGACTCATCACATTGAATTTCTGGCATTGTTGATATTTATAATAATTATCTTAGAGCAAAGGAAAAAGTGTACCCAGTTGTTGACATGATGACCACAAATCCTACCTCACTCCAAATGTAGTTTCTTTATCTTCTATTGTTACATTAAATGAACAATTTAGACTCACTATCTAATAAATGATCATGTATTGATCAAAATTTATATATAGAACAACAGTAATAAAGGCTTTAGTCAGGTCAACTAAAAGTATGTATAACACCTAATACCTCTTCTTTCCCACCCCATATTATGTGTCCAACTCATCATGATCCCCTTTGGGGTTTTCTTGTCAAAGACACTGGAGTGATTTGCCCTTTCCTTCTCCTGTTTGTTTTACAGATGAGGAAATTCAGACAAACAGGGTTAAGTGACTTGCCCAGGGTCATACAACTAGTAAGTATCTGAGGCCAGGTATAATCTCAGGAAGATGAGTCTTCCTGACTCCAGGTCTGGCTCTCTATCCATTGTACCACATAGCTGCCCACAGCTTTTTTTTTAGATGCTCCATAGAGCTTTTAGTTAATTACTCCTAAGTCTGTGCTTTATCAATTTATTTATTTTTATCAATATTCTGTCCATTACCTGGTTTCAAATATAACTTCTGATTAATTTTTTTCTATAGTGAAGCCATGACTTTAGGAATTGAATACCCATTCAATAGCAATACAAGTTGTCACTTTCATTTCTACTTTTACCAGTTTATTATAATATAAAGTGAACAAATGTTATTCTTCTGCAGTGTGGTATGGCAGAAAGTGCATTGAAAAGAGTGCCAGAAGACCTAGGTTCCACTATTTTTATGACTTAGATCTAATCACTTAATCTCACTGATCTTCAGTTTCTTTATCAATAAAGTGTAGGGGGTTGGAGTTTGCAGTCCATTCTATCTCCAAAATATTAACTCATTTAATAGGATATAAATAAAAATTATATACTCTTTCTAATAAGCTACTATCATTCAGTAATAACAAAGAAAATTCTGAAGATTACACAAGTATGACATCACCAAAATAGCATTTTATCCAATAAGGAGACAGTTTAGTATTCAATTAGAGCCACTTTGCAAATGTGCACAAACACATAGACATACACACACAAATTTACCTTCCTCTAGACAGAAAAAGAAACATGGTCTTTTAAAAGGGGAACACCCCAAGATTAACTCTTAAGGTAAATAATTTGCTTCTGGATAGGCAGAAGCTGTCTACACAATTGCTTCCTTCCTTTTCTCCCATCCCACCTGTTGGCTAAGAAGTCTCACTGGTTCTCCTTATCATTTACACATTTCCATCACATAGAAATTCCATGATCTCAGATCTATTTGTGAATCAAAAGGTTTCAATAATTGGGAATGAACAAATCAAACATATGTGCATACTTAATTCAACAAATACAACCCATAAGTCATTGTAAAAATTTACATCATTTAACAAAAAATTAAAGGTACATGTAGGAAATTTACCTCAAAAAAAAATTTTTTTTAAATCACAATATATTCGATTCCAATTTAGAAGGAGAAATTGCCCTAACTAAACAACATAGAGGTTTTATGCCATAGCAGATTCTGCTTGCTTATTTTTGTTTTCTCATTTTTACCTTTTTCTCTTCTAAGACTTTTGTCTTATTGCTAAATAATGAAAACAGAAACCTAATTGAAAACTATATAATGACTTAAACAGATAAAAGCAACAAAACATATTGAGTACCAAGGTTATGTGAAAAATTGGAATTAAACAGTTGTGCTTTATTTGACATGGAATCTTAGGCACATCAGTGTTCAAAATGACTTATTGACTCAAGTTGCCAGATCTTTAAGCTTTGTCCTGATAATCTATGTAACATAGTTACTACATAAAAACCATACCAGTATCTGAACTAACCTGTTCCTCAATCCAAATATCCATCAGAGGCAATATCTGACTGTAACTGTTAAGATAACCACTTTTCTGGAGTATTATCCTAAATGCTTAAAAATCAATTCACAATATATCCACAGCAGTATTATAAATAACTGCCATAAATTTTCACCCTTTACAAAAATGAATACCAAGTCCATTGTACTCTACATTCCACACAAAATGTCATTCTTATAATGGAAAATTTTTCAACTTTCAGACTTTCATGAACTATTCAAAAAATTTTAATTTTAAACTGAAACAGATTTGAATGATTTCTTTGAACTTTACATGTAGTTCAGTGCATTTATTTTAACTATAACTTTAGCTCATGAGCTATTGCATTAATGGACTGTAAGACTTGCCCAGGTTTTTTATTAGGAATTTTGGCAGAGTCTGATAAATGATGCTCACCTATCTCTGGGTTTTGCCTATGCAGAGTAGTGAATCTTTCCTTTTGTAAACTGAGTCTTGACAAAAAAGTCAAAATAAAAGTCTGCCTCACTTAAGAGAGTAAATATGTTCAAGTAAAATTTACTATAAACTGAATCCTGTTACCCCATTTATTTATTTCCATTATAAATTCACAACAGGACATACTGAGATCACAATTCTGAAGCAAAATCTTGGAAATCGCACAATTAAAGAAAAATAGATAACATTATGGTGATACTTTAACAACTTTGTTAACAATATTCCAAATATTAACTAACATACTTTACTAAAAAACAAATCACAAAGTAGAAATATCTGTACTATCTTATGTTCTGTTGCCTACAGAGTATGATGACAGAACTGTTTAATGAGAAGCAATAGAAATAATTTGTTATACCAAATAAGGATCAGCGAGCCTGCCCAGGAAAGTATTTCAGAGGCCTGCTATGCCTCATTTTACAGGCAAGGAAATTGAGGTGGAGGATGGTTATAAGTGACTTGACAGCAAGCACCAAAGATGTGGAACCCAGCTCCTGTGACTCCAGGAGTAGTCCTCTCTCCACTGAATAACATGAAACTCCTATTACCTCCCACAGAGACCCTTGGAATTGGATCAAGGAAACACAGGACTTTTTTGCACATGAACCAGTATTAGTATATGGATCTTTTTCTTGTAATGGAAAAATGGGTAAGGAAGAAAAGCTTGATAAACATAGATTGGTCTGAGGATCAAGGGACTGAAACCAGGAAATATAGTGTGTTTATCTCACATCATATGTAATTATAAACAAAGTGCTATTTTTTATTAAAAAATCCAAGACTATGAAACTGAATTATCAAACACTTATAACATGACATAAACTTTCTTATGCCTTTTTCAAATGCTGTAGTAGACTAATAGATATTTTCTTCCATGTGTGGAAATTTAACTATTTCTACCAAAGTACTTCATTAACCTAGTTCCTTGTTGTACAGTTAGTGCCACGTCCTTGAGCAAGACATTTGAGTCATGAAAATTTCAGCTGCTCAAAAACCAACTAGACTATTTGGGAAATGTGATGCAGGTGTGTGTGTGTGTGTGTCTGTGTCTGTGTCTGTGTCTGTGTCTGTGTCTGTGTCTGTGTCTGTGTGTATGCATATGTGTGTGACTTTATGTCACTGTTGTATTGATGAAAAATTACATTTGAAATTGCAAAGATACCCAAAATACATACTGTTGTCACTCTCATCCTTGCACCAGATTTCTAAAATGCAGTATTTTTAGCAAATGAGCAATGTTGATTTGTCATATCCATCAGTTTTTCTTGAATGATTTCATCTGCATCACATGATGTTTCATTTGTTGAATTTGAAACTGCACTTGAATTGGTAGCTTTGGCTTTTCTACTTGAGTTACCTGTAAACAAATACACAAAACACAATTAAATAACCATAGGGAAATTATTATATAACGTTAGGTTTTTGAATTTTTTTCCAAATTTGAATGGTGGAATCATTTTTCCTGGAGGAGCAGCATTTTATAAAGTAAAAACATTATGCTAGAAATCACTTTCTATGCTGTGAATGAGATATAATTTATTCTTTCTTCAAGGCAAAAAAAATATGGAAGTGAAAAGAGATGGTGGCACAGCAGCATAGGTTGCTGCTCCTGGAGTCAGGAAGATTTGAGTTCAACCACAGCCTCACAAAGACACTGGAGTGGTTTGCCATTTGCTTTTCCAACTCATTTTACAGATGAGGAAACTGAGGCCAACAGGATTAAGTGACTTGCCCAGGGTCACACACATAGTATGTGCCTGAGGTTAGATTTAAATTCGTGAAGATGAGTCTTCTTGATTCCAGGTCCAGCACTCTACTCACTGAGCCACATAGTTGCCCTACACGATCACATATAGGAGTTTTAAGCTGCAGATTTTTTTAAATTTTAACATGATTAAGGAGACATGAAAATGTCTACATTTTATGATATGATATGATATTGTTTGTATCTTCCACCATTCTCCCTCCTGATAGTATGCAAATGAGTTTATAAGCTAAACCATTGTTACTCTGTCTGCCATGTTTCCATGCTTGGCGAGGAGATCAAGGGCTCAGTAGAAGATACAATTTCTGTATCCTTTTGACCAGTGTGGTAGAAGCAATATCTACCATGTAGGCTAGGCTAGTTTTCCCTTAAAAAGGTATTAAAAGCCAGCTTTGAGGTTACTTGACTTAGAAAATTGAGACTAAGGCTTTGGCCATTGAGTATTCCTTAAGCTTCAGTAGAGCACTGAACAGAAATCAGAAAGTCTTTAAAATCAGACACCTAGTAGCTGGGCAAATCACTTACTCTCTGCCTGCCTCAGTTTTCATATCTGTAAATGGGAATAATACTAGAATCTACCTTCCATGGTTGTTGAGAAGATAAAATAATATTTATAAAGCTCCTCGTTAACTTTCAAGCACTATTGCTATTATATCATCATTATTAATAAAGATACACTTGAATTCCTCAAAGATTTGTTACACATGAATAATCGTGTGTTTATTTCCCTCTTTTTCTTTCCATTGCCTAGAACCAATAATTCCATTTCTTCTTTTTCATTGTGCTCTTTTATATCTGGTATTCATATATTAATCTCAGCCTTCTTTCAATCTTTTTTTTACCTTTTGACTATTTTTTTTAATTGTGCATGTTTAAATTCAGTTCAATAAGTAAGCTGGCAACATCTTTCGACCTGTCATCACCAGAAATGTGGCCAGTGTTCTCCTTTAAATTGCTATGACTTCTTTCATATATATATATATATATATATATAAAACCTTAAAACCCTTCCTACTCAATATCCTCTCACCAAAATTTTCATTTCATTGGGACTAAAGGCATCTTGCAAGTCTTATTCCTTTGTCATCAGGCAAAACTAGAGTTAAATTTTCTTTAATCATCTGCTCACTAAAATACTCCTCTGACTCTTCTATAAGGGAAAGGGGGGTGTACATCTCATTTGTCATGATGTCACAGAACCATGCCTAGAAGGAGGTGTCTCATCTGAGACTTGGAGTCACTGCAAGTCACAAAGAAACCCCTGCAGGAAAGAGAGAAGTGGGGAGAGGGAGAAGAGGAAGGGGATTTCTCTCTTCTTATGCCACAAACATCAGTCATCCAGCTTTGAGTCAGAATAGCAAACCAAAAAAGACACTGCATCCAGCAAGTAGAGCCATACTTCAGATGCAGATAAAGAATGAGACCTGAAGGAGAAAGCATCTTCCAGGACAGTGACTCCTCACAGATGAAAAGAGTTATTTCATAGTAACAAGTAAACTTTGGGAAAGCAACTGAATAACCTGCCCAGCAAAGGTGCTACACCAAGAACTGCATAAGGACTCCACAAGGCAGGCAAGAATCCCAGGTCCTGCAATACCACACGTGCATCCTGTATGGGTGCCTACTCTTACAATAAATTCTGTGTGCATTGATGGAAGAGTACCCCAGTTTTTTCCGAAATTTATTAATTTGTTTTCAGTTTTCAATAATCACTTCCATAAGTTCCAAATTTTCTCCCCTTCCCTCCCCAAGATGGCATGCAATCTTATATAGGTTCTACACATGCATTCCTATTAAATACATTAGTCATGTTGCATAGAAGAATTAAAATGAATGGGAGAAACCATAAAAAAAAACATAACAAAGGAGAAAATAGTCTGCTTCATTCTGAGTTTCCACTCATAGTTCTTTCTCTGGATGTGTATGGCATTTTGCATCATGAGTCCTTTGGAAATGTTTTAGATCCTTGCATTGCTGTGAAGGACTAAGTCCATTAAAACCAATTCTCGCACACTGTGGCTGTTAGGATGTACAGTATTCTCCTGACTCTGCTCACACTTCACTCAGCATCAGTTCATATAAGTCTTTTCAGGTTTTTCTGAAGTCTGCCTGTTCATCATTTCTAATAGCACAACAGTATTCCATTACATTCATATACCACAACTTGTTCAGCCATTCCCCAGTTGATGGGCATCTCCCTGATTTCCACTTCTTGGCCACCACAAAAAAGAGTGACTATAAGTGTTTTTGTACATGTGGGTCCTTTCCCCATTTTTATGATGTCTTTGGGATACAGCCCTAGAAGCAGTATTGCTGGAGCAAAGGGAATGCGCATTTTTATAACCCTTTGGGCATAGTTCCAAATTGCTCCAAATTGAGAATGGTTGGATCAGCTCACAGCTCCACCAACAATGAATCAGTGTTTCAACTCTCCCACATCTCCAATATTTATAATTTTCCTATTTTGTCGTGTTAGCCAATCTGATAGGTGTGATGTGGCACCTCAGAATTGTTTTGATTGCATCTCTCCAATCAACAGTGATTTAGAGCATTTTTCATATGACTATAGATACCTTTAATTTCTTCCCCTGAAAACTGCCTGTTCATATCCCTTGACCATTTATCAATTGATGAATGGCTTCTATTTCTGTAAATTTTACTCCATTTTCTGTATATTTAGAAATAAAGCCTTTATCACAGACATTAGTTGTAAAAATTCTTTTCCAGTTTTCTGTTTCCCTCCTAATCTTGGTTTCATTAACTTTCTTTGTGCAAAAAACTTAATTTGATGTAATCAAATTGTTATCCATTTTGCATTTCATAATGTGTCCTCTCTCTCAATTGGTCATAAATTCCTCCATTTTCCATAAATCTTACAAATAAACTCTCCCTTGCTCCCCAAGTTTATTTATAGCATCAAACTTTATTCCCAGACCATGTACCCATTTGGACTTTATTTTAGTAAATGGTGTCAGGCATTTACTATGCCCAGTTACTGCCACACTATTTTTCAGTTTTCCCAGCAGTTTTTGTCAAACCAGTAAGTTCTTATCACAGAAGCTGTGGTCCTTGGGTTTATCAAACAGTTGGACTCTTGAAGGCTAGGCCAATGAAATACAAGTTTTAGTTGGTCCTATCAATCTGAGAAAGCCACCCTACAATGTTATCTTAGGACCAACCCAGTTAAGTTCATTATCAGATTAGTGATAAGTTTATTATTTGGAAATAGTGTGGAAGAAGAGAAATGTCTAGTTAAAGTAACTCACAAAAATATCCTCTAAAGCAGGGAAAGGTTGCAACCTTAATAGAGAGAGTACTCACAGCTATGAAATCACAGATTTTATAAAATCTCCTCACATCCTTCTATCTTCATTCACATCAACCTGAATCTCTATATAGCTTTCAGTTAGTATGGGAAATTTCTAAATTCCTATTAGTGCTAAGATTGTTTCCATCAGAGATAAATATATTTTGGTTCTTGGATATTATGAAGATTATTGTATTTTGTATCATTTTTTTCACAGTGAATCCAAATATATGTATATGCATATGTATACATATATGTATATAGATATAGATATAGATATATACACATCTTGGACAGTGAGCCAGATTCATTGTATTGGAGGAAGAAGATGAAATGGATTGTGTGTGGAAAGTTTCATAGGACTTTCAAAGATCACAAGATGCTGTTGGACACAAAATCCATCTTTTTAATTTTCATGTTCACCAAGTCCATTTTCAAGTTTTGATTTTCAATGACTTCTTTAAGCAATTCAGGGTTCCATAGTTTTAATTGCACTCCATACTTTTTCTTCATTCTTCTTGGTTTTTTTTTTAAATCTCAGTTCTAACAAATCATAGATAGTTAACTCAGGGATAACTCCCAAAATAGGAATTACTTTTTAGTGGATAACAGATTTGGCATCAACACCAACTGTAATGACTTTATTTGGCTGATTAACTAATGTGAACATAACCCATGGAATAAAAACCATTTGTATAGCATTCCGTTCATTGGGGAAGTGTCCAACTCAGTGTACTTGCATAAGGGGAAGAGTTGAGGAGAGCATGGGATAAATTCTAGTCTTCTGTCTTCCAACTTTGAGAGAGAAGATGTCATTTCACACTCTCTTCATAAATTAATTACCATAACAAGGAGAATGAAAAGTCCAAAAAAGCCGCAGTTAGCAAATATCAGACTTCCAAATGGGGAAAGGCCAATGTCAAATACAGTACCAGGTAGCACTAGAAATTCATCTGTAAAATGTTACAAAGAAGCATAGTAGATAAAGTAGAACAAGTGGAGCTTAAATCTGGTTTAAAGCAAAGAAGGCACAGCCAAGATGACAGAATAGAAAAGTACTCAGTTAAGTTAAATTCTTCCAATTTTCTTTCCAACTCTAAAATAACACTTCAAATTATGTTCTGCAGTAGCTGAACCAAGAAAAGTTTGGTAGAAACAATTTTTCAGCCCAAGACAATTTAGGAGGTTAGAAGGAATAGTACAGGCAGTTAAGATCACAACTTGGGGGTAACTGCATTGATGGCAGCAGCAGGTTCCAGAGGTCTCAGCCCATAGATGGCATAGGGTGGGAGTGGGTCAGACAACTGGTCCATAAAAAAGGTTTCAGAGGAACCTTTGCTGGTGCTAGGCTCAGTACTGTGTTGCATTGCCCACAAGTAGTTCAGATTTGTAGTCTCAGGGTCAAAAGAAGCAGTATCATTTGTAGTACAATGGAACTAGGGCCCTGGTCATGGCTCCAGAGATAAGAAAACTGCTTATAGTTTCTCACAGGGCAATAGAGACCTTGATCTCAATTCCAAGACAGAGGTGAGCACTAGCAATTGTGACTGCAGAAGAGCAGGAGACATGGTCAGAGTCCCAAGGCTAGAAGGACAGCTAGTGCTGGTGACTACAAGGAAATAAGGTCCCTTCCTTGGTAAAGACAAGATTGGAGAAGCAATGACCACACATCTCTTTAAATCATGTCACCTTAGAAGCACTGAAAAGGTACATACCCTAGAACTAGCTCCAAAAACAGTAGCAAGAAAGGCCTGAGATTTGGGACTGTGCTTGCTTCACTGCTGCAGCAGAGCCCAACTTTAACATAAAATTCAAAGTCAAGAAACAGGCTTGAGAAATGAGCCAACAACAAATATAAAGAACCTGACTATAACAAGTTATTACGGAGACAGGAAAGACTAGGACATAAACCTAAGAGAAGACAATGATGTCAAAGCAGCTACAAACAAAGCCTCAAATAAATGTAAACTGTATACAAACCTGACAAGAATTACTAGAAGAGTTCACAAATGATTTTTAAAAATCAAATAAAAAAGGCAGAAGAGAAATAAATAAAGTCATAACTAAACAATTGGAGAGTTATTAATTGCTCACAGGTAGACTAAGATCAAAATAATGAAAATTACAATTCTGCCTAAATTAATTCACTTATTCAGTGGCATACCAATCAAATTACCAAAAAATATTTAATAAAGTTAGAAAAAAATTATAACAAACTTTATCTGGAAGAACAAAAGGTCAAGACTATCAAGAGAATCAGTGAGGGGAAAAAATGTGAAGGAAGGTGGCTTAGCAGTACCAGATCTCAAGCTGTAGTACAAAGTGGTAATCATCAAAACAATCTGATATTGGCTAAGAAATAGAGTGGGGGATCAATGGAATAGATTAGGTACACAATACATAGTAGTATATGACCATAGTAATCTAGTGCTTGACAAACACAAAGATGCAAGATTTGGGGACAAATCACTATTTGAGAAAAATTTCTTGGAGAACTAGAAAGCAGTTTGGTGGAGACTGGGTATAGAACAACATATCATATCATATACCAAGAAAAGGTCAAAATGGGTACATGATTTAGACATAAAAGGTGATATTAAAAGCAAATTAAGGGAACATGGAATATTTTACCCATCAGATTTATAGATAAAGCAGAATTTGTAACCAAACAGGAGATAGCATCACAGGATGTAAAATGGATAATTTTGATTACATTAAATTCAAAAGTATTTGCACAAACAAAATCAATGCAGCCAAGATTAAAAGGGAAAGAGACAACTGGAAAAAATTCTACAAAAAGTATGTCTGACAACACCCTCATTTGTCAAATATATAAAATCATTCTCCATTTGATCAATGGTCAAAGGATATAAACGTGCAGTTTACAGAACAATCAAAGCTACCTGTAATCTTATGAAAAAAATACTCTAGATCACTTTTGGTTAGAGAAATGCAAAGTGAAATTAACTCTGAGGTACCACCTCATACCTATTAGATTGACTAATATGACAGAAAAGGAAAATGACAAATGTTAGAGGTGATGTTGAAAAATCTGGACACTAATGTACTGTTGGTGGAGTTGTGAACTTATTCCATTATTTTGGAGAGCAATTTGGAACTATGCCCAAGCTATATAAAACTGTGCATACCCTTTGACCAAATACAGATCCACTACTAGATCTAAACCCCAAAGGAATTTTTTAAAAATGAAAAGGACCTATATGTACAAAAATACTGATAGCATCTCTTTTTATGGAGGCAAAGAATTGGAAGTTGAGGGGATTTCCATTGATTGAGGAATGACTGAACAAGTTGTGGTGTATAAATGTAATGGAATACTATTATGCTATGAGAAATGATAAGCAAGCAGATTTCAGAAAAAGTCTTCAGAGAAGATTTACATGAACTAATGCAACGTGAAAGGAGAAGAACCAGGAGAACATTGTATACAGTAAGAGCAATTGCATGATGATCAATTGTGAATGATTTAGCTATTCTCAGCAATACAATAATCCAAGACAATTCTGAAGAACCAGTGAGGGAAAAAAATGCTATTCTGCTCCATAGAAATAACTGGTGGTGCATGAATGCAGATTTAAATACAATTTTAAAACTTTATTATTCCTGGGTTTTTTTTGTTCTGTTTTCTTTCATAAACGTGACTACTGAAGTGTTTTTCATGACTACACTTATATAATCTATGTCAAATTGCCTTGATAAGGAGGAGGAAGGGGAAGAGGGAGGTAGAGAATTTGAAACTCAAATAAAAAAATGTCAAAAGATTTGTTTACATATAATTGAGAAAAAAATAAAAGTTAAATGAGAGATAAAAGAGGAAGTGTGGCAAAATATGTAGCTAAGCAAAACCATCCCAAAAGCATTCAATGAGGAATATGAAAGGACTACAAACTGAAGAAAAATGGAGGGTTTGCAAAAGCCATTTTAATAAACTATTTTCTCTATCAGGAGAGTAGAACCATCATACTTGGACTTTGCCATTGCAGTGGTTAGAGAGGAAGTAAAAATGGCACTAAAGAAAATACAGAAAAGAAAAACAGCTAAACTGGATCAAGTATATATTGAAGAGGTTAATGCTGAAGATGATACAATCAGGAGGGTGTTGAGGAACTGCCAGGCAAGCTACTTGAAGGACGTGAAGATATGAAAAGGATAGGAGGTAAAAGGAGACCAAAGCAGTTAATCAGATGTGGTCTGAGTCGCTTACGCTTTTCACCATAGTTTGTACTTCAATCCTATAAACAGATGTTTAACATGGAGCCTTTTCTCAGGCTATTTTGAGAAAGAGGGGAAATTGCTTTCTGAGCCAATTTGAGAGGAGTTAGTTACACTTATCCACAGGAAGGATGATTATACCATCTCTTGAGATTCCTTCCAGCCTTTGAATTCTTGGTGCAGCATATTTTTCCTTCTAAATGCCTTGGTTATGTTGCCTTAGCTGCAATTCTCTGCCTATCTCCACCTGTAGTAAATATTATTTGTTATCACAAAAGAGACTAGTAGACTAAAATACACAGTGTTTCATTACTACTGTGTGGTTATGTCTTCCTTCTTATATCCAGGACAAAGCATTCTCTCCTTTGGCAATCTCATTCATACCTACAGATTCAACTACCTCCCCCCCCACCATATAAATGACTCCCCAGTTTTAATCTCCAGCTCTGACTTCTCTTCAAAGCTCCAAATCTGCATGTCCAGCTCCCTCAGAACACCTCCCACAAGATGTCCCAGCAGCACCTCAGGAATAATGTATACCAGACTGAAGTTTCTGTATGAAAATGTTTCTCCTTTTCACTTTACTATTTCAGGGGCACCACCATTCACATGACCTTTCAAGTTTGTGACCTTGAGGTTATCTATCTCTTCCATCTCCTTTACCTCAATTCCCAGAAAAACCTCTTGGACTTGCTTCCCAACTATTCCTGTTGCTAACACCCTCACTCAAACTTCCATTATCAGTCACCTAGACTATATTTCATTAGTTTCCTAACAGGCCTCCATAACTCTATATCTCCTTCCTCTAATCCAACCTTGATATCACTGTCAGATATTTTCATTATGCATCAATCCTATCACATCATGTCTCTTTAAAAATCTTCAGTTACCTTTTGCCTAATGGGTAAAGTTTCTATGCTTGACATTCAAGGCTCTAACAACTTACCTTTTTGTCATTTTGTCAAATTACTGCCTTCTCAATAGGACTTTGCTTGCTCCTTTCCATTGTATTTAGAGATTAAAGTTATTCATGTATGACTCTTTTCCTTCTGGCAGAATATAGGCATAGTGAAAACAGAGCATCTTATATAAACTCTGAATTTCCTCCAGTGTCTACCATAGTACCATTTTAATAGCAGGCACTTAATAAATGTTCAGTGGATGTAAATTTGGATTTGAAAGACTCTCTAATATACCCAGATATTTCACTCCAAATTGATTTTAGTAACATCAGTCTTCCAGGTTCCTATATCAACTTTTTTTTTCTTCTACATGTTGTAACATTATAATTCACTGTTGACTGAAAGCTCCGTGCAACAATGGAGAGATGTATAGGAAAATGATTGTGTTCTTACATACTCTTCTTGGATATTATTCAGTTGTGAAATTAATCATTCAATAAATACTTATTGAGTGCCTACTAAGGAACTATGTATCTTTATATAATTCATAAGGTTATAGGATGTTAGATCTTAAAAGGGCTTCCATATAACAAATGAAGTAAATGAAGTTAGTAGGCTATACATGTAGAAAATAGCATATGTAGGATTTGAACCCAAATCTTCTGACTCCACATCCATTGCTCTTTCTTCATAAAGAGTGAACTTACTTTTAACAAACTATGAGATTTTTACAGTGGTAGTTTCTAAACACAGCAATTTAGAATTATTATAACCTGTTCCTTTCTAACAAAAATTAGAATGGAAGAAAATTACTTAGAGACAAGATTAAAAGACAAATCAATTGCTCAGCAATAGCTCTTTGGTGGTGAAAAACCCTTCCCCAGAGGCAGCTCTAAATCTAGGATCATAACAAAAAGACTCACTCTCTTAAGGCCATTGTTAAAAGACAAATTATAACCATCAAGAAGAATGACTCTGTGTGTGTGTATGTGTGTGTGTGATGAACTGAAGAAAAATCATTGTCCAAAAGAGCCTTATTAGACGTAACAGTTTCAGGAGAATGTTACCACCCAAGTTGATAGAGGAAAAAAATGTCCAAGGTCCTGAAATTGGTTCCTATCTGTGCATAAATGCTACTTTCCCTAAAGTTCTTTGAATTTTTTATAATGATGAAGAATTTTTAAAATAACAATCACAAGTATGAGAATTTGCCTTTCATTAAAGAAGACATTGTTCTGCGGGGAAAATAGCTGTTGGAACTTGGGGGTTTTGTGTTATTACTTGACCTACTTAATATATTAGTTAATATATTTTGACTATGATTGATTTGGAAAGCATTCTGAACTTGAAATTGTGCCTTTTGCTTTTTGCTCTCACAGAACACAACTTCAGGTTTCTATTTCTCAGTAAATATGGTGGACTAGCTTTTGTATATGTGTCTGATACATATTAAGTGTTTAATAATTGCTCATTAGTTTATATTTAGCCATAAGCATATCAGTCTTCAGTCACAGATTCAATTGAAACTTCTCAAGGAATACAAATCATATCCAAAGAAGAAGTATTTATTCCAATGACACTATTTAATCAAAAACAAATATTAAGCATTTACTATGTACCATGCTAAGTGCTAGTGATACAAAGTAAAAGGAAAAAATCCTTCCCTCAAACAAATTATATTTTAATAGGGGAGACAATATATACATAAATTCTCATCAACCAACAAGGTCAAAATCCAGTTGGCATTTGACTCCTTGAAAGTTGACATTGTGTCTCCCACAACTTTCTATTATACATGGTGTCTATAGGGTAGTACATAGCATATATTAAATAAATTCTTGCTTGATGAATTAATAGAAAGTTTTTCAAAGTGGAAGGTGGGTGTAGTTAGGCAGCACAAGTGGATAAAGCACTGACCCTGGAGTCAGGAGAATCTGAGTTCAAATCAAGCCTCAGACATATAATTACTGCCTGTATAATCCTGAGCAAGTTACTTAACCCTGATTGCCTCTAAAACATAAAAAAGCGGAAGGTGTTATTTATCTATATAGGTACTGTGTGTGCCTATACTGTACTACAAGTAATAGTATGATAGCAAAGTCACAAAAGATGAATCACCAGTCACACAATTCTGTTGCTAGGTCTTCAGACGCAAATGAAATAAAACTTTGGGACAATTACTTAGATAGTTGACTGTGCATAATGACATGAGCAAACCAATTATAAGCCTAGTTGTAAAAGGGTATTTCAAGTACCCAAACATCTGCTGTAGCTCTTTGCCAAAAGTAGAGCATACAACAAAGTCTTGCCTTATCTTACTGACAATTTCCCTCTTAAAAAGGTGGAGGAAGTGATAAATGAACTACTACTTTAAACTGTTTCTGAAATAGAAATAATGAAAACATTGAGAATGATCCCTTTGTCTTAGAGAAAGGATAGCCCGATGCATGCAATAGGTTTAAGAAAAGTAGATTGTAAAGAGCTTACAGAAAGGGTAGTTAGGATTACAAGGTATAAAACTCCCCCCTCCCCCAAATAGCCTAGAAAGGATAATTAAGAGACTTTGATGGCAAGCACAAATACTTCTGATGAAGAAGAAAACAGAGAAAGATTACAGGATTTTAGAATCTGACAAGGCTGTAGATATCATCTAATCCATCTCTCTCACTTTTTAGAGGAGGAAACTAAGTACCCAGAGAAATCAAGTGATCTGCCTAGTTTCAGACATCTTATAAGTGGTATAGCCAGAATTATGATGTTGGGATGTGTCTCATACCATCAGGTGTATGCTGGTAAATATTTCACAACTAGTTCTTCTGAAAAAAGTACACACAACACACATTGAAGTTTAATATGAATTACTAACACTTTCACTATCACTCTCTTACACATATTTAATCAACAAAACAAAACCTGATCTGTAGCATTTTCAATTTCTGAGGTATAAATTTTCACAATGAAAACCTAATAATTACTTTATGAACTGACTTCAGTATACCAGTATATATATATATATCACATACAATGAAATGCAGTGGAAAGAAAACCAAAAAACAATACCGAACACTATGAAATTATAATAACCAACTTTGCTCCAGAGAAGAGTGAGAAATGTACCTCCTTCCCTTATTTATAAAGGTACAGGAAATATTAATGTTGCGGTTCAGTTGTGTCCAACTCTTCATGAACCTATTTAGAGTTTTCTTGGCAAAGATACTGCAGTGGTTTGCTATTTCCTTCACCAACTCATTTTACAGATGAGGAAACTGAGGCAAGCAAAGATTGTGAGTTGTCCAGAGTCACATAGCTAGTGTTTGAAGCCAAATTTAATCTCAAGAAGAGGGGTCTTCTTGATTCCAAGGTCAGTATTTTATCTGCTACCCACACCTAGCAGCCTGAAAATGGTTTAACATACATAAATATATAAAACATATCTAAAGTGCTTTGTAAACCATACTGCCACATGTTGTTGTTGTTCAATCGTATCTAATTCATGGTGACCCCATTTGAGGTTTTCTTGGCAAACAATCTGGAGTGGTTTGCCATTTCCTTCAAATAATTTTACAAATGAGAAAACTGAGGCAAAGGGCATTAAGTGACTTGCCCAGGGTCACAGAGCTAGTAAGTGTCTGTGCTCAGACATAGACGCTGTAGTCTGTGTATTTGAGTTCAGGTTTTCCTAATTCCACACTAGATACTCTATTCACTGTGCCACCTAGCCAAATATGAGTGTGCAGTAATGCTAATATTGTCAGCCTTGGTTAAAGCATTAGTTGATTGTATAGAATTGCTTTTTTCCATTTCTTTTTAATTCTTTAATACAAAGAAAAGCTTGTAGGGTAGGAAAATGGGAGGGATATATTCAGAAATGAAGGGGTTATAACAGTAAAAGATAGCTATAATTATTTTAAAAGAATAAATTTAGTGTAGATAAATGTAGACTCACACTTAAGTTCACATATTCATTTGCGCACATACTGGGTGAGGATGGTAGTATGGCAATAGTTTGGTTGTTTTTTTTTTTTTTTCCAGAAAAAGGGATAAGGTTTTTAGTGTACTTACTTTTAGTAAGTACAAAATAAGACAATAATGTAACATAGCAGCCAAAGAAACTGACACAATCCTGGGTTTTGTTAAGAGCTGTTTAATGATTTTAAAAGGTCTTCTTTTAAATACAGGCACAATATCCAGAGCAAGGAGCTTGGTCCTACTGTGCCCTTCCCTGATCAGATCATGTCTAAACTACTATGTCCAGTAAGCTCTATAAGACCTGCCCACCTCTCCCTTTGATGAGTTCTTCCTGGGGTCTCCATTTTGTAAAAAGGCACATTCATTCATCCCCTGTACCTATTCCAGGTTCAGGACATCAAGACCATTCTCTTCCATGCTCCTATCATAAAACAGGACAACACAAATAAAATTGATAGATACTAATCCCTCTCCTAGTTTCCTTATGTATATTTAATACTCCCATCATATAGTGGCTGGTGCATTCTAAGCACTTAATAAATATTTTTTTCCTTCCTTTGGTTCTGGGCATTTTAGGAAAAACACTGAAAAACTGAAGCATATCAAGAGGAAAATGATCAGAATAACGGGAGGCACAGAAACCGTGCTCTACAGGGATTCAGTTGAAGGAAATGGGGATGTTTGGCCTGGAAAAGAGAAAGACTCAAGTGTTTGAGGGGCTATCATGTGGAAGAGAGATAAGACTTGCTCTGCTTGTTCCCAGAGGCTCTAAGTATGGAAGAAAAATATAGAGGCAAATTTTAGCTCAACATAAAAAGACATGTTTTAACAATGAGAGTGATCCACAAGTGAAGAAGGTTTTGTTGGAAGGAAAGTTCCCCATCACTGAAGGATGATCACTTTGGGGGATGTTATAGAATTAATTGACTTCTTTTTTGACATTTTTTATTTTATGTTTAATTTATGGAATAAAACAAGCATTTCCATAATATAGTAAGATTAAAAAAAATGAAATTACTTCTGAAATCCATTCCAAGGTTGATATTCTGACTTTGTGGATCATTTTCGGACCCGCAAAGAAAGGACAAAATATGACTAAAAGGAAATTAAAAGTTAAGTTAGTGAGGAAATATCAAGAGAGTACCTAACAATTATAATTGAGCTTGTCTGCTACTCTGGATAAATTATGCCACTGAGAAATCATGCAGCCCTTTTCATAGCAAAGACCACATCACAATGGAAAGAGTATTGGATCACTGCAGTGTTTAAGCAGAAATAGGTGGCTATTTGTTGGACACGTTGTAGAAAAGATTTCAGGTAAGCCTGGCATCATGGTACACACCTGTATTTCCTGCTACTGGATAGCTGAGGCTGAGGCCAGTAGATTGCTTGAGTTTAGGAATCCTAAGGTACAATAGGATAAAGCTAGTCAAGTATTTCTAGTAAGTCTGGCACCAATATGATGAGTCCTCGGGAGCCAGAGGGCCATCAGGTTTTTTAAGATGGGAAAAAAGGTCAAAGCTTCCGTCACAATCAATCAGCAGTGAGGTCAGGCCATGGGTGGCAAATGCAGGTTTAGAGTAGATGACCTTCCTACTCTCAGATTCTATGTCCTGTGATTCCAGATCATTGAGACATACTTATGTATATAGTCTGATTATTTGCTAATTGTCCTAGCCTACTGCTTTACTTTATCATGCAGAGCAACTCTCCACATGAACTCATACAGACCGAGTTTGATGATACTAACCGAATTCAATGGAACAACAAGATGGCACAATCTTGTGATCTTTAAGCTCTAAATTCAAAATAGGGTTTTGAAGAGATCTCAGTCTCATTCTGAGGGTCAGGATCCCATTGGAACAACTCTCGTGAATTGTACCATAGCTCTATGTTCAGCTGCTGCTGTGACAATCTAGCCAGCTACCCGAGAGATGGAGAGTGAAATAGGCAGTCCCTCCTATTTCCAGGGGAGACTGGACATTTCAAGGTGAAAATTCTCCTCTCCTGCCTTGGAATCCAAGAGTATCCACTGATAGATGTGCGACTGTGCTGTGGAAGTAGGAATCAAAGTTAGTACATTTGTGTGAATTATTAGTGTTTAGTACTAATGTAATGATAATTATAGTAAAGAGATTTGGGGGTAGAGTGGGAAAATGGGCTTTTTTTTGTATAGGAAAATCTCAACGAAGGAACTCCATCTCATTCTCCATGCTTTTGCACTGGCTCTCTCCTATGCCTGGAATTTACTCTCTCCTTCCTTACCACTGCCTCAAAGAATTGCTTTTATTTCCTTTAAGAGTCATTTCAAGTGCTACCTTCTATTTGATGCCTTTCCTGATCTCCCTGACTACTAATTGCCTTCCATCCCATAGTACATTATATTTAAGTACTTTGTATTAATTTACTTTAAGTTTATGATATATACATATATGCATATACATAAGATATATATAATATACAAGTGTATATGTACATATGTTATGTATTATTTATATATGCAAATATAATTTATATATTATATATGTATATATATGCAGAAGTGTTTTATATGTCTATGTATGCATATATCTATATACTATTTATATATATACATACAAATATATGTGTGTCTGTGTATATAAATTGTCTCCCCCATTATAATGTTAGCATCTTGTGAGAAGGGATTGTTTTATTCTTTATACCTGTATCATTTGTTTTACTACTGCCTAGTACAGTACCTGCACATAGTAGGTGCTTCATTTATTGATGGATTTTGCCTGTCCAGATCAGCACTTGCTCTACTAATAACCTTAAAGAGTTGGGGGTGGGGAGGAGGCATTGAGATATTAAATGGCTTTGCCAGTGGATTTAGGAAGTAGGATGTGAAGCCAGTTCCTTTAAGTCCCCACTTCACCATGGCATTCTACCTCTTTTACTTTTAACATTCTGTCAAGGTTCAATACACAGCTGGATCCTGACCAGTGTGAATAATGAATCCTGGGAAGTGGTCACATTATTTGAATTTTGCACTACATATTTCCACTAGGCTGGAAATCAATCACCATATTTTATATAATTATAACTTCAAATAGTGTGAATTCAAATACATGCAACCACTTCAGGGGATTCATTATTTGCACTCAATATAGGCAAAGTTTTCCTACAAAGAATATGATTAAGAAAAATTGAAAGCAAATATGCATCTACCATGTTTTATTTGAATTTCATTTTTATTGTATGTTCCTCTCTCAAAAGATTACTCATACCAAGGATAACAGACAGCATATAGAGTGGAAGTCAGAAGACCTGGACTGTCATTTTAGTTTCTGCCCCTAATACATTATGTTACCTGGGGCAAGGCACTAACTCTTCCTGGATTTTCTTATCTGTAAAATAACATCATTGCATTTGGAACTAGAGGGTCTTAGATCACAGGCATCATCTTTATAAACCTCATAGCATTATGCAAGTATCTTACAAGCTAGAAGGACCTCAAAAGCCTTATCTATAAGTCAAATCCCCTTGTTTTACAGATCAGGAAACTGAGGCCCCGAAAAGTTAAATGACTTGTCCAAGGTCACACGGTTAGCAAGTGTCAGAGACTGGATTTGAATGCAGGACTTCTAATTCTAGTTTGTTATTGTTATTTAGTCATTTTAAATCATATTTGATTCTCCTTTGGGGGCTTTCTCAGCAAAGATACTGGGATGCTTTGACATTTCCTTCACCTCATTTTTACAGATGAGGAAAGTGAGGTATACAGAGTTAAGTGACTTGCACAGAGTCACACAGCTAGTAAGCATCTGAGACCAGATTTGAACTCAGGGGCTCGTGGCTCCAGGCCAGTGTTCTATCCACTGTGCCATGTGACTGCCTCTCTGATTCTAATGACAATACTCTTTCCACTGTACCACATTGCTATTACTTCAAAGATGAGAAGACTGAGGGCCAGAGATATTGTCACACAGGGAGAGAATTACAGAAGGATTTGGACTAGATGAGATTCCCTTAGAGATTCACATTATGCGGTTGTTTAACTTTCTAATGTTATTTTGCCACGCTCTAACCTTATAATTTCTTTTAATTTAGTTACATCACCAGTGACTTTGGAGATCATGCATTCTTTGTGATCTTGGATATTTTATTTTCTTTTGAAGGAAGAAAAGGGAATTTAGTGAAAAAACATGGTTCCTCAAAGAATAATTATATAAACACATATATTTGTGTGTATACTCACAGTATGCAACTGTAAAGAATTAAGAGTAATGTTTCACCGATGGCTTATGGGAATGTCAAACTGTTACATAATCACATAACACACATGCGCATACACACATGGATTTGCCCAGAGGCACACCTACCTGACTGTACCTTTAATTAGATTATAACCTCCACAGATGCAGAGATCACACCTTTCATGTTTTTTTGTTTCTCCTTGCAATGTCTGGTAGCATCCCTGCACCCTCCACTTAGCAGGCATTCACAAAATGCTTATTTGTTTAGTGGCTTACAAAATTATAGTAACATGACACTCACAGCCTTGAAAATTAGATAACATACCTCTGTTTGCTCCGTTTATTTGACTCTGTGAGTTGACCCAGAAAGTCATTTTAAACAATCAGAAATGATAGACCTTCTCACAGATTTATGTCCTATATCAGATACAAAGTACTTTTGATGGAACAAAACTTTCCTTCTCCTGGAAATTCTTGTTGGTTCAGCTTCACTTCTTTAAGATAATTTCTCAAAGCTGTTTCCTTATTAAAGACTTGTTCAATGTAGATTTGCAAAGGTAGGCAATGATTTGGAATTTAAAAGCTAGCATCTTCATGTTAACAGTCTGGCTTGATGTCAGATAACTTAAACATATTGTCACAATAATGGCTGCTAATTACCTTCTCCTGAAGAAGCTTCCAGGTGTTGGAGTTTGAGTCCGGTGTCTAATCTCTGAGGTTTTGAATAAAGAAATAAATAGCAAAGGACACAGACGCTGATGACAAAGGCAAGTAAAACAAGTGCAGCAATTCCCAGTCCAATCAAGGCACCAATGCTGGGGGAGGGAAGAAAACAAGCATATCACATGTGCTGGATTGAAACAGACAGAAAGCAATTGGTCTGAGTACCAGAAGAGCTAATGTGTCATCTTATCATACCATACCATGCCATGCCATATCACATCATATCATATCACATCACATCATATCTCATGTCATACCATGTCATGTGATATGTCACTTTTCACAGCATGTAATATCATACCATACCATGTCATATCACATTATATCATATCATATAATACCATACCAAGTTGTACCATATAAACCATATTGTATCATGCCATGTCATATCACATTACATCACATTATATGTATATACACATATATTTTGTATATTACATTAATTTATCTAGTAACTGATTTTTCTCCCCAGGTGATAAACTCAATATAATACAGCCTTCCACAGGGCAGGACCTATTTCTCCTTCTGTGCTTTGTATCACCACTGCCTAATATAGGACTTGGCAAAAAGTATGTACTTAACTGATCTCCATAATCCCCTCCCTGAGCCTGGTACTCCCAAATTTCTCCAAACAGAAATTTTTCCCCAGATTAATATTCTCTGCCTGGTCTAATGGGTTTCACGAATACTGCAATGAAGTCTCTGGGAATATACTTCCCATAGGTTGTCATTTGCTTCAGAAATCAGAAGAGAATAGTTAGAGAAGTAAAAAGTTCAGCAAAAAAAGTTACCATCCCTCCCCCTTGGACCTGTGACTTCACTGGTGTCAAAGACGCCTAGAGAAAAATGTTCTCTAACAGTATAGATTGGCAGAGTGGGAAAAGTTTGGGCTCTGGAATCAGAGAATCTGAGTTCAAATTCTAGCTCTAATGCTTTCATTCCTCTGTGACTGGCTCAACAAGTCACTTGCTACCCCTCAGTTATTTCATCCATAAAATGGGGGAGGGTTTGACTGGGTGGTTCCTGTGGTCTCTTGCAACTCTAGATTTATACTTTTATATTCTTAGAGAGTAGCCTGAGACCATAAGAGTTTAAGAAACTTGCTCAAGTTTACACAGGTAATTTGTGTCAAAGGTAGGATTTGAACATAGGTATTTCAGACTCTGAGGCCACCTCTCTAGTAATTATGCCAAGTTGCCACAGTGAAACAAAATGAATAAGAAAATACATATTTGTTTGTTTTCTGTGAAAATGAAGTGCTTCCAGGAGGCAAATATCAACATGAGGATTTCCTTTTGGAGGTAAAATAAGAAAGATAATTTTAGGCATGGTACAACAGAATCAAAAGATTTGGGTTTGAAGTCTACTTCTCTTCACTACTGCATGATCTCAGTAGACAAGTCATTTAATCTCTATCATACTCAGTTCTCTCATCTTGAAGGTGAGGAGGTTGAACTGATCATAGTAGATGCATTTCAGCTCTAAATTTATGATCTTATGGTCTTAAAAACCAAGACACTTAACTCTATAAAGATAATTTCTTACTTTGACCTCACCAGACACTGAAAATGCTATTATTTTGAAGGAAGAAGAGAAGAAAAAAAAAAGATCCAGGTAAAGGAAAACAGGAATTGAAGTGGTTAAGCTCAAGAATCTTAATTTAGCCTGATCTCCCATTTCTGGTCTGTAAAGGCTTAACATACTCCCTGGAATCAAGCACAGAAGAATTTTCTCTCAAAAGATCACTTATGTCTACAATTTTAAGGAAAAAAATTATATATATTTACATAGTTTATAGTTTGCTGAAAGTTGTTTAATTGTTTGAGTCATGTCTGAATCTTCATGATCCTATTTGGGGTTATCTTAGCAAAGACATTGGAGTGGTTTGCCATTTCCTTCTCCAACTCATAACACAAATAAGGAAACTGAGGTGAACAGAGTTAAGTGACTTACTCAGGGTCACAAAGCTAGTAAGTGTCTGAGGCTAGATTTGAACTCAAGAAGAGTATTCTTCCTGATTCCAGACCTGCACTGTATGCACTATGGTACCATTTATGCACTTTGACACCATCTAGCTGCCCAGTTTACTGTGTACTAAATTGTAATCTCTCACTACAGTTAGCCAACGTGCCATGGTCCCAGATTTTTATAATCAGCCATTTCAGAAATAATACCTGCTTTAATAGGAAAGAAAAGTAGGTCAGTAGTGTCATGATATTAGGAGACACCCTGCTTTCCAGAGCTGAGGCCCAGCGAGCAAGCTGTGCCCTGAGCTTGGCATAGCAATAATCCTTTGCACTCACTCTCTGGATGAACTCACCCTCTGGCAAAATCCCATATAATTATTATATTGCTTTGACCATAACTTGGGTGCTCTCTGATCTCAGATGAACTCAGACAAGTAACCTTGAAGTCCTGCTATGAATCAAACTTATCTCATTATTGCTGTTAGCCCTCTTTGTTAGGGCTATGTCTCACTGTGCAACCATTGGTATAAGTATTGAGATTTCCCCACACTACCTTGGGACCCTCCATTAGGGACAGGGCCCTGGCACATGTATCTAATCTGCCTCCTTGCTGCTCCCTTACTTTGAAATTAGACCTTCTATTTGATCCCTGCCTGTCCTTTTCATAGCCTCCTCTGTTGGCTCTGATCATCCACAGATTTGAGACTAGTTCAGTCCATTTGACAATGGGAAGAACCCTGGTTGTAGAATATGGAAGACCTGAGTTTAAATCCCACCTCTGGTTCCTTCTAGCTGCATAACCTTGGATAAGTTACAGTCGCCCTGGATCCCTCATTTGTAAAGTGAGGTTGCTGGACTACATGACTTCTGAAGGCCCTTTGAGGTCTAGATCTAGGGATATGAACTTAGAGTCTTTGTATTTGAAGTGGGAAAAGTGAATTGGAAGAAAAACTATAGGATTTTTAAAGAGAAAAACTCACAAATATACATACTCTACCTTTCTTCTGTAAACTTCTCTTGAAGTTTGCAGGGATTGTTTCATTCCCTGTATCTGGGGGAGGTAGAGTGGATAAAGCAGAGCCTGGAATCAAGAAGCTCTGAGTTCAGATCTGAGACACTAGCTAGCTGTGTGACCCTTCTCAAGTCACTGTTTGTCTTAGTTTTCTCATTTGTAAAATGGAGATGATAATAGCACTGACCTTCCATGTTTGTTGTGTGTGTCAAATGGGATAACAATTTATAAGGCACTTAGCACAGCCTAGCACAGAGTATGTGCTATATAAATATTAGTTATTTTTATTATAGTTCCAAGCATCTAGCTCAACACTTGGTGCACCTCAAATGCTTAATAAATATTTGCTAATTGATTGATTATTATTGATCCAACAGTGAGGATATGCCCGATAACTAGCTGGTGACTGATCTCAAAGTAGCAACTTTGCACTGAAAATGAATGACAAATTACTCCATGATTTTCTTACTGTGGCTGTGGTCATCTGGTGGTTCCTAAAGGGCCATAGCAGTACTTGCTGCTTTCCAGAAAGTTGCTTGGCTCAGATTCTTTAGTCTATTAACCCTCAGCTTAGATTTCAATCAGTTCTAGACCTATGTAAGGGAGTGGCTAATTTCATTTTCAGTGTAAATATTTCTTCCTAAAATTGGGCCTTCTGATTGCAGTATCTTTTAGTGTTTAGGGTTATTCTTGTATTTGGGAACACCTCTAGGCACATTTATCTACCCAGAAGTTAGTTGTCATCACCAAAAGTCAGAAAGGTCTGTGATCCTAACTGGGCAAGTTGTTTTGGGCAGTGACAAATCCAGCAACATAGCCACTGAAATGATATCTAACGAATGCAGTCAAGACAAATAGCCTAAAAAGTGGGAAAAGCAACCTAAAAAATGAGAACTAGATCATGAAAAGTTATAAAAAAGTCACATATAACTTTCAAAAACTAAATTAGGTATTCTGGAGGTATAATATTTCTTTCTACATTTGATTATGAACTTTGGCTATTATACATAAAGATCTCCAAAATATTCCATCCATATTTTTCCCTATCACATTTTTTTCTTCTTGACATTACTTTTTCATCACCCTGTTCATTAATGAGTGTAAAGACATTATCTTTATGGGATTCTGATGGGTTACCAGGGCAGCTAGAGTACAAGATCTGGAGTAAGGAATATTTGAGTTTAAATCTGGCCTCAGACACTAGCAGTGTGACCCTGGGTAAATCACTTAACCCTGTTTGCCTCAGTTTATTCATCTGGAAAATGAGTAGGAGAAGCATATAGCAAAACACTCCAGAATCTTTGCCAAGAAAACTCCAAATGGGTTCACAAAGAATCAAAGATGATTGAAACAACTATACAACAACTGTGAGCTACCAAGAGTGACCACATAGATTTCCCAAGAAATTTAATCCAATTTAACAATTAAATTAAATCCAATTTAACAAGTATAGTAAATACTTCCTACCCTATTATTTGTTCTTGTTATCTTCTATACTTGGTACTTAGTAGACAATAAATACTTGTTGATTGTAATTTTCACTGTCTCTAGCATCTAGAGATAGTACTTATTGCACAGTGCTGAGCATGGGGTAGGAATTCATCAGTGTTGTTTAGTTGTCCATGATCTGCATATTAAACAGAGTATATTTCAGGGATTGAGAAGTAGCTATGCAAAAGCATTTATTCACTTTATGTTTATGTTGTATATGTTTTTATATGTGCTCATTATTTCTTCAACTAGAATATAAGCTCACTGCAAGTAGAGAGAAATAGTGAGCACATATAAAAATATATACAGCATAAACATAAAGTGAATAAATGCAAATCTAAATAAAGGGGTTAAATAAAAGATAGCTTGGGGGAGAAAGTGTTGAGAGGGGATCAGGGAAGGCTTCACCCAGAAGAAAGTCCATGATCTGTACCTTAAAGAGAGTACATTTCAGGGATTGAGAATTGGCTATGCAAAAGCAAGGAGGCAGGAGATAAGGGAAGGTAATACAGCAGTGCCATGTAGTAATGTCCCACTTCCCTTCCTCTCCTTATGGAGGAGGGTCTGATCTGGGATCATGCAGGGGCAATCTGCAGAACTTCAGTGAGCTGGACTACTTCACTTGCCTCAAGGAAAGCCAGAAGATCAGAGTCAAAAGGAACCTTCCACCCCTCATTCTACAGATGGAGAGACTGAATTTCAGAGAGGTTGGATGATTTCTCCAAGGTCATACAGAATAGTAGATCTAGGATTTAAACTCAAATCTTTTGACTTTTTGACACTCCTTCCACCACACCACCTTGTAAGGGACAGCTATCCTTTCCTTTTCTTACAGCAACAGTAGAGTCCAGGTACAGGCAACTCTTGGAATAATTTTCCCAAGTCAGACCTAACTTCCTAATGACTGGAAAACTCCAGGTTTACTAATGAATTTATGGATGGATCAATTACACATTTCCCTAAAGAAATCAAAGGTGACAAAAACTTTCTGCTGGATAGGTTCCACTGTATATTGATCAGTACTAGAGGATGTTAGAGAGCTATCCATTAGCTTCCATGTTTCATGATGAATCATTTCTGTGTGCCACTTGGGAGCTTCTTGGAGACCCCAGTGGTCACAATATAACTTTTTGTAATATCCAATGTAGGAACAGCAAACTTTCTATTTGAAATTTTGCTACCATTAGTTTTTATTTCACCAGACCAGCCTTGTGAATGACTCATGTAAGTGCAAAATAATATTATGCCAGCTGTACCACGCAAAGCACAACTGTTCTGAAGAAATTCATTATACCTAAGTCTAAATCATCATACTGTCTGACATTGCCAAAGTAGCAATACGTATTTGAGCTTAATTGGAGAGAATACTCCCCTTCTGCAATGTACAAACATATTAAATATAAAAATGCAGTTTTATTACTGATAGAAGCAACATTTATCCATTTACTGTGGATTTGGGTAGTGCTGCCTCCCAAATCACATAAGGTAACTGAGAGCAGGGTACCCAACTAGACTGAGGCACATAATCTAAAGGGATACAAAGGATGCTTTTCTTTCCCACAAACCCTGAGGAATATGCATTTTCCCAAATGAATGAACCATCACATGCCACTAAGTGTAAAAGCTCTTTAAAGAAAAAAGCACTACATAAATAAAAGTGATGATCACTTTTCAGTTGTATTTCTTTTAATGGGAAAAGGAAAGAAACAAATTTCTGACTGAGGTCAGATCATTTGTCCACCATAGGTAACGCACATTATATAAAACAAAATTGGAAAACAGGTGGAAGTGGCTCACAATTTTCTGCACAATATTATCCACTTTATCGTTATGATAATGTCTAAAGGACTGAACAAAACAAAAGACCATTCTGCTGAACTAATCTAAGGGAAGGTGTCAAAACATCTGAAGAAAAGGCAGAAGGGGAGGGAAAGAGAAAGGAGGGAGGGATAAGGATGAAAAGAAAGAAGAAAGGAAAATAGAGAGAAGGAGAAGGATGGAAGGATGGAAAGGAAGGGAGAGAGGGACAGAAGTAGGGAAATAATGAGAAAAGGAAGGGAGGGAGAAAAGAAGAGAAGGAAGGGAGGGAGGAAAAGAGGAGAAGGAACAAAAGAAGGAAGGATAGGAAAAAAATGAGCATCTGAAGAAGTAGCTCTTGATTAAAAGGATGGAAATAAAACAGCAAAGCAGTTTGTAGCAATTATCAGCAAATAACTTATTAATACCTCACCACTTTTTTCCATTTTATATATGATTTGATTCTGCCTTCCAATGAATATTCTTCTGAATTCCCAGGATGAAAATGGAGAGTAATTGCTTTCCTTGAGTTAAGGAGTTTAAATTCAAGTGGCTTTCTCTGCCCCTAAAATGGGTCTGATTCGTTTTTTTGCGGTGAGAAGTAAACCTGGAAAGGGAAGCCCCTACAAAGGATGCATACCCTGTACGTGGCGGAGGAAGTGCGCCTACTCTTGAGCCCTCAATATTCTCAGCTTAAAACACAGGCACAGTGGTTCTTTATCAAGACAAATACTCAGCCCTTTCCTTCTCTAACATTAGGGACATGATTCTCAAGAACTGAACTCTTCACTTTGCCAATTCCCAGGATAACGAAGAAAGAAAATGGTTCTCCCCAGCTCGGTAAGGGGATAAAGAAGAGGGGCTAGTCTCGGAGTCTTACTGGGCAATGAGAAGATACAAATATGGAGGCAATCCAGAAAGTGGAGAGCATGAGGAAGGGGAGAGAAGGGAAAGGGAGGAGGGAAGAGGATGAGTATATGGGATGGGAAGGGGATCAACAAGGGGGAAGGTCAGGATGCAAACGGGAAACAAAGAGAATGAAAATAGGGATGCTGATGAGATAGTATGGGAATGACGCTAGGGTTTGGCTGTGGAATTGGGGACAGGACCTTTCGCTCTGAGACCAAAGGCTAATATTTCCAAGGTTGGAGAATTCTCTCTAGGTGTCCACATAAAGCAGCCTGCTTCCTTCCGTTAGTCTCTACAGGTGGCTGTCTGGCTTTGGGGCTGGGGTAAAGGAGCGAAGGAGTGAATGCCTGGGTCCCTGGGGGAGCGCTACAGTCGGCTGTCCCAGTCCCTTCCAGCCTCCCTCCCCTCTCCCCCAGTTCCCACGCCCTCACCTGAGGCTCCACATGTAGCTGTACTTGTAAGGGAAGTAGCTGCCCGGCTCACTGCAGCAGTACTTGAGGTCGGCGAAGCCGCAGCAGTACAGGAGGGTCGCCCTCTCTCCATGTCTGGGGCATTGGAAGGTCTCCACGAAGGTATGGTTGAGGCTGTAGTAACCCGAGCAGATCTGGCTGGTCTCGATCATCTCCCCTGAGAGCGGACCCTGAGAGGCTCCCGACTCTGAGCTGTGTACCTTCAAAGCCTGCCCCCACCCCCACCTCAGCCCTCCTCCTGCTCTCAATTCCTTCCAATCTCGCCACCCCTGACTCCAACTGGCTCTTCTGGTGAGGGCTTTGACAGCTTAGCGTCTTCCTGCTCCTGTGCTCCTTCTGCTGCCTCTCCCCACCTGGGGCTTAACTGGCGTCTCCCTTTGGCTCCTGGACCGCCTTTGGTTTTGTTTCTTTTAGATGTGCGTGCTTGTCACCATGCCCTCATCTTTGAACTCTCTCAGTCTCTGCCTTGGTGTTTCTCTCCTCCCTGCTCTTTCCTTCTCTTATCTATTTTACTCTCCAAAGTGATCTTTTTTTCCACTCTTAAAAAGAGGTGGAGGATAAAGGAAGGAATCAAGGGACAGACACTGGGATGCGAGAAAAGACTTTGCAATCGAAACATATAGGACAGTTACTATGAGCCCTGAGCTGCTGGAAATTCTGGGAACAATAGAAAGTGTTGGGTCTCTCTCTTTCCCTCTCCCTCTCCCTCTCCCTCTCTCTCTCTCTCTCTCTCTCTCTCTCTCTCTCTCTCTCTCTCTCTCTGGGTTTATGTCTCTTTTCCATTTCAAGGGTCACCGAAATGTGGGGAGGGGGATGTCAATTAAAGGGTCTGGGGAAGTAGAGGGAAACTTAATTTGCTAGGTTTCCAATTATTTTTGGACTTTCACTCACCCATAAGTATATATTAAAAAGTCAAGTAACCCATTAAAAATTAAGTACACTTTAATAAATAAATATAACAAATACTTTAAAAACTTCCATATTATGGAGATAAAATGAAAGAAAGGGAAGGAGAGAAAGTAAGGAAAACAAGGAATGAGAATCAGAAATAATTGACAATTATATTATAAATAATATATTTGTATAAAGAAGCTTATGTAATTATTATTATTAATATCACATATACAAATCTACATAGACATCTATATTTTCATACAGAAGTTTGACATCTTGTATAGTATTGAAAAATTTATGAAGTTCTTTACATACATTATCTGGTTTTATCCTCACAATAATCCTGCTAAATTACTGTTATTTTCCTTTCCTCCTTCTACAAATAATGGAGAGAGAGAGAGAGAGACAGACAGACAGACAGACAGACAGACAGGCAGAGAGACACAGAGAAACACAGAGATACAGAGAGAGACAGAGATAAAGAGACAGAGAGACAGAAACAGGGAGAGAGACCGAGACAGAGACAGAGAGACAGAGAGAGACAGAATCAGAGATAGAGACAGAGAGAAACAGAGAAACTTGGCTGTGGTAGCAACGTAGCAAGTGCCCAAGGCGGGATTGAATTACAGGTCTTCTTGCCTTCAAGTACAATGCCTAAAGTGTAGAATGATAGGAAGAGTGAGACAGACTGCCCTAGAGGATGTGGAAAGAGAAAAGAAAGAAGAGAAACTTTGAGAAGAAAAGATGTAAAAAAGAGACCCAGCTGGTTCTAAGGAGAGTTAGGTGTTATTTTTCAGGTTTTTCCTTGTGTTCATCTCTGCCCACTGCAAAAAGGAAATGTCTCCTGATTATCTCTGGCAAGAGATACAAGTCTCCTTACAACACAGCACTAGTCACAGCCAGACTAGGAACTTTCCTTCACTTCCTTATTTCATAGGATCACATATTTTAAGCTGGAAGGGACCTTCTAGTCCAACTCTTTCATTTTACAAATGAAGAAATTGACTTACTCAGGGAAACTATGGCAGAGGTGGAATTCAAACTCAGAGCCCATGACTTCTATTCCAGTTTTCATTTCACTGTAACATGCTGCTTTCCATATACTGCTGCTACCCCTACTCTAACAAAAAGTTTAGTCTCTGTTAATTATTTATCTTGAATATATCTTACTTTGTATAGATTTGCTTGCATGTTGTGTCTCCTATTAGGCTCCTAGAGAGCAGGGATTATTTTTTGCCTTTTTTTTTATCGTGAGTGCTTAACACAGTACTTGGCACATAGTAGGTATTTAATAAATGTTTAATGATTGATTGACCACAGGAATTCTACTGTCCTTTGCCTCAGTTATCATCACCAAGAGTAGATATGACTACAAATCTCAGATGTCCTTTCTCCCTAAGACACCAAAGAAAGGTATATTGCCTAACTTGTACAAGAGTTAGCAAAGCACACCAATATCTCCCACAAATATCTACTAAGTCCCAAGAAATCTCTCTGGGGCAATTTTACAAAAATCATTTAAATCACCATACCTATACCAGATCTTGAGTGGAGTGATTGAGAAAAGAGGAATAATTCCTAAAGAGCAGCTATGTTCTTTTGTTACACTCCACTGTAACAGACTGTAGATATCTACTTTATTCTTGTCATTTCTCTCCTCAAAAATCTTCAGTGGTTCCTTATTACTTCCTACCAGCTAGTCTAAATTGGTTTGCTTCCTGATGCACAAGAGTACAAGTGGAAGAATTCTATAAATGCAAATCTTTCTAAGTTAAAGATTATCTGTCTGTTTTCCATTTATCTATCTTTTAGTTTTCCATCCTGCCTTCCACAGTTAGGTCCCAAATGATAGCCAGAACAACCAGCTGCTTCAGGTTTCAGTTGTTTTATTGAAATGATGAAAGAAGTTGAGGGCTAGGAATGTTTATAGCTTAAAAAGGTCAATCATTTATTTAGTTCTAGGACTAGACTTGTGCCTATTTAGTCTCTGTTTCTCCACCCAAAGCCACTTCCTTGACTTCCTAAATAATTGGAATCTTCCTGCATACCCAAGTCCCTCATCTCTTAAACTTCACTTTGGGAATGCAGGGTAACATCTCAACTACAAGCATCATTAATCATTCCCATCATAGACTACCACTATCTATTTTCTGAGCCTTGGTTTCATTCTAACGTGTTCCTACTAGTATGTCACATTTTAAACATTGTTTATATCAACTTGGCACACCTTCCTGATTACCCATAAATGGGACTAGAAAAATATGTTTTTGCCAAAACCTGAGGTAAGGTTTATTTGGTCAAATTCAATTTGCGAAGCAAACTGAGAAACACAAAGTTTACGTAAGACCTAGTCTCTAGCCTCATGGGGCTTCAAGTCTAATAGAGAGAGATACATATACATATGTGAGCACTAGATGGTGCTATGTGGCAAGCTTTGGAATTTTAGGTGGAAAAAAAAAAATAAAAAAAGTCCCTTGCTCTTTTTTTTCTAGACCTCACCTCCAGAAATTTAAGGTATCCTGTTCCTCTGAGATGACCTCTTCTTCTTCCTGCCACTTGGCATGAAAAGAATGACCTTAGCCTCCCCTGCTAAATCTTGCTTACTCATAACTCAGCAGCTTAGGAGTTATCTGTGTATCTTTGCTATTGAGGAACCCATAAGCGTTATTAACAAAACCAAAACTATAAGATGTTTTCTCATTCAACTCAGCCCCAAATAAGGGAGTTCACACAGAACTCTGCTGGTCACATCCTTGTATTAGGAAAGTGACTGATTGCTGGTATAGTTTGTGGAGAGCAATTTCGATTTGCTGATAGGAGTTAGAAAGCAGTCACTGAAGGTTTTGGAGTAGGGAAATAATAATAAGAAAGTGGAGATCCACAACCCAAGGCAACAGTAGGGTAAGACAAGAAAGAGCACATAACTGGTCTCTTAGAATTGTTCTCCTTTCTCAGTCATTCTATTCTAGGTCTGCCTAGGTAGGTTGATTTGAGTAATCCCAACACAATTGCACTCAGATTCCTTGGAACTTGAGAAGTAATTTGGGAGACACTGAGGTCTAGGCTTTTGGACCTCTGTCCTGTTTAAGCTCTTTGCATACCAAGCTAGGTACTGGTTTGCTCTATTTTCAATCCCCCTGTATGCTATTTTTTCAATTATCTGTTTATTTTTGTTGTATTCTAAGTTCTGAGCTGTCTCCCTCCCTCTCTGCCCTGCACTGGAGAAGGTCACCATTTGATGCAGATTTATAACTATATATAAAACCATACTATGCATACTTCTCTATTTATCAGTTCTTTCTCTGGAGGTGGATAGCATCTACCTTTATAATTGATTTTAGTATTTATAGTACTAAGAATAACTTAGTTGTTCACAATTATTCCTCAAACAATATTACTGTTACTATATACAATATTCTCTTGGTTCTGCTCACTTCACTTTCATTATTTCATTCAAATTTTCCCCTGTTTTTCCAAATCATCCAGATCGTCATTTTTATAGCATACCATAACTTTTTCAACCATTCCCTAATTGATGGGCATCCTCTCAATGTCCAGTTCTTTGCCAAAGAGAGAATTTTAGAACATATAGGTTCTTTTCCTTTTTCCCTGATCACATCGGGAAATCTAATAGTGGTATTGCTTGACCAGAGGATATATGCAGTGTAATAGCTCTTTGGGCATAATTCCAGATTGTTCTCCAGAATGGCTGTATCAGTGCACAGTTTCACTGTGTTAATAGTGTGTTAATGAATGCTATTAATTAACAGATATGAGTCACAGAGTATTTATCACTGTTCATAATTTATATGAGACAAAATCAGGAGTTAGAAAAAATTTAATAAAATAAAGAAATCATATAGAAAATACATGGCAGCTGCAGGCATAAGGGATGGGGTGGGGTGCAGTCCCTCATCCTTTCACATATGGACTAGTGCAGGAGCCTGTTGTTTGGCCTCCTTGTTGCAAGTCACCTTCTGCTCCAGTCCAGCTGTCAAGATGATCTACCTAAACTTCAGGTCTGACCATAGTAAACCCCCTCCCCAGTTTATCCTGCATATAGATTGTTTGTACATCATCATTTGTATGTTGTCTCTGCCAACAGACTGCAAATTTTCCAGAGAAGAGATTTATCTTTTTCCTTTATACCCCCAGTAGCACAGTACCTGGTACATAGTCATTTTAAGTAAATTTTTGCCTGATGACAAAATCTTCTCATCTTCTCAACTTCCCACCACCCTCCTAGTTACCCATGTTCACAACTTGAGTGTCATCTTTGATTCCTCATGCTCGCATATCCAATCCATTGCCAAATGTCGTCAATTTTGCCTTTATGATATCTCTCACCTATGTCCCTCTCCACTTGCACAGCCGCCAACCTAGGTCAAACCTTCATCGCTTCTTGCCTGCACTATTGCAGTCCTCCAAATCTCCATCACTCACATTGCTCTTCAGAAGTGCAGTTCCTAGGGGTCGGTATTGCCAGGCCTCAGAACCCTTCTTTGCCCAGAGAGAAAGTCTGAATTCTCAGTTACACACAAATATTTATAATGTATAAGTACATAAGAGAAGTATAAGCAAAACGTATTAAATTATAGGGTCAGAGGTAGCTTTTTGGAGGAATTTGGACTCAATTTGGGCTGGAAAGAAAGATTAAAAATTATTAGTTTGGAGATATAATGGGGATGTAGATTGGTTTGGAGACTTTTTCAGGCAAAGAGACAGATGAATAAAAGCACAAGGCTTTAGTATGGAGTGCTGATTGATTGTAATATACATTTTTTAAGGAATAGTAAGAGCTAATAGTAAATCCCATTTTTATAGTGCCCTAGTGAGTACTCTCTAGACTCATCACCCTAGAACAGGCTAGATATATGTTCCACTTAGGGTTCTAGGAGCACCCTTGAGCAACTGAGACATCTCTAAGGCTATGACTTGAGTTTTCTTGCTAAATGTGTTCCCTCCATGGACTACCATTAACTAGGTCCCTGGTTCCATTTAACCAATTAATTCCTTTTTACAAAGGGATATTTACTTTGAAGTTACAGCAAGGATAGAAGTAAAAAAACATTTTCCTTCCCACAAAGTACCTTGGGGATACACTGTTCTCAGCCTCTGGCGATACTTAATTTCTATATAGCATTGACCCCACCAAATCCAAATCCAAATGAAAAGATACTAACAGATAAACTTTTATTTTAGCTACTGTTGGAAAGTCACTCCTCTAGGCATCTTTGGCATCTCTGCTATAAAATCTTGCATGGATATAATTTCCAAATTTCTTTACTCCTAGACTGCCAGGTGTTTCAGTCTCTTGATCTTTGAATACTCACAAGGTCATAGGCTCCAATTTCCTTCCCTTAAAATGAAAAACCAAATGCTGAGGCAAAGAATCAAGACCACATTTACGAGACCACATGTTGGCTTCGAATAGGAAGAAGGCCAAAGCTCTCTCCCCCTACAGCATTATCTCTCAATGAATTCCATCACCTAGGTAGAAGTAAGTCAAAGAAAAGAGATCAAACCAAGAAAAGAAAGAGGATGTTAAGTAAGGCCCTTTGAATGTATCTCCAGTTCTGGTTCTGTAACTGTGGCCAATCAAAGAGGCTGCTATATGCCATGTGGTTAGCAGACTAGAACCAGTTACAGAATGTCTATTCCTGTTACATCTCTTCCAAGTTCTGTATTTGCTTCTTTATGTTCCAAAAGGATACCTCCATCTGACTGTTCCACTGCCATCTTAATTCATATTATTATTTCCCTGATCTATTTTTATTGGTATTAGGTTGTTTCATTCCTGTTTGTGACCCCACTTGAGATTTTCTTGACAAAGATACTAGAGTGGTTTGCCATTTCCTTCTTTATTTCATCAGGGAACTGAGGCAAACAAGGTTAAGTGACTTGCCCAGGGTCACACAGCTAGTGTCTGAGGCCAGATTTGAACCCATGAAGAAGAGTTCCTGATTCCAACCCTAATGCTCTATTCACTCCATCACCTAGCTGCCATAGCATCTAATATAAAATTATTTACTCTGAAGTCTCTTCAAAGTACTTTCATTGTAAGTCACTATGACTCTCCTAGAAGAAGGTTCCCTAGTCTCTTCTACATAGGGAATTGCCTTAGTGCCACTGTGCACAAAGTTTTTCATTATAGTGCTTTGGTTTATAGCCTTTTCAAATTGAAGAACTTACCATAAGTATGGTAACTGCCCTTGATGCCTTGTTCATTCTCATTGAAAGCATTTGACAACATGGCTGAAAACATCATGCTAAAAAAGCATGGGAGCAAACACACAACCCTGTCTCACTCCATTGGTGCCTGGGAAGGCAAAAGAGCATTGTCCATTATTCAGAACCTGGGCAAACAGGCTATCATGAAATTGATGTACAATACTGATGAACTTCTCTGGGCAACCAAATTTTGACATAATTTTCCATAAACTCTCATGACTAACAGTGTCAAAGGCCTTAGTGAGATCTACAAATGTTATGTATAGACCTCTGTTCTGCTCCTGGCATTTCTCCTGGAGTTGTTGTGCAGCAAACACCATATTGACTGTTCCTCAGCCCTTTCTGAAGCCACACTGGCTCTCAGGAAGATGACCATCATCCAGGTGAAGGATCAACCTATTAAGGAGGACTCTAGCAAGAACTTTGCCAGCAATGACTAAGAGGAAGGTCCCCCTATGATGGTCACAGGGCAATCTATTTACTTTACCCTTGTAGGGATGGACAATGGAGGCATCCTTGAACTCTTGGGAAATAATCTCCTCTTGCCATATAACCTGGAAAATTTCAGTCAACTTTTGCATGAGCAATGGTCCCCCTATTTTGTAAATCTCAGTTGAAATAGAATCAGCACCAGGTACTTTGCCACATGAAAGGAGCCTAATGGCCCTCAAAACCTCTTCCTCAGTTAGGAGTCTAGCTAAGGAGGGATTGACTTCAATCTGAGGTAAACGGTCAATGGCCTCAGCATCGATTGACGATGGTCTGTTGAGAACACTATGGACATGTTCCGCCCATCTCTCTAGGATCATATGCTTATCACTAATCAATGTGGCCCCATCAACACTGAGTAGTTGTGATGCACCATAGATTTTTGGTCCATAAATAGCTTTCAGGAAATCATAAAAATACTTTGGATTGTTACAATCAGCATAAGACTGAATTTCATTCTGCCTTCTTACTGAGCCAGGAATCCTGCATCTTTCTAAGCATTGCTTATATTTTGCTTTTGATGGAATTAAATGCTGCCTTAGTAGAGATGGATGAACTATCCTGCTGGTAAATCCTGTGGAGTTCTCGTTTTTCATTTAGCAGCTTCTGAATTTCCCCATCATTTTCATCAGATTAATCTTGGTGTTTGTGAGTGTTCTGACTCAGATGAGCAAATGCAATGCTGTACTCTTAATCTCTGAAAGCTGCCCACTCCTTTTCTGCTCTACTGTTGCCAGCTGTATATTGGCTCAACTTTTCTTCCAAGTCAGCAACAAACTGTTCACACTCAGAGAAGAATTCTAATTTGTTGACAATAATTCTTCTGGTCGTCATTTTGCCTTGCAGATGGTGTTTTGACCAAAGTGGAGGGAGTGTTGGTACGTGATTTTCTGTTTGCAGATGATTGTGCTCTCCTTGCAGCCTCTGAAGTTGAGATACAACAAAATATGGATCAGTTCTCTGCTGCCTGTGCTAATTTTGGCCTAATAATTAATACCAAGAAAACACAGGTGCTCCATCAGCCACCACCACACCTTCCATACATGGAACCATTGATTACAACAAATGGAGAAGTTTTGAAAGTTGTGGATAAGTTCACTTACTTTTGTAGTGTACTTTTCAGGGATGTACATATTGACAATGAGGTTGACACATGCATTGCCAGAGCTAGCTCAGTGTTTGGGAGGCTCCAAAAAAAGTTTAGGAGAGAAGAGGTATTAGACTGACTATCAAACTGAAGGTTTATAGACCCGTTGTGCTGACCTCATTGTTATATGCTTGTGAAGCATGGATAGTCTACCAGTGCCATGCCAGGAAACTAAATCACTTCCATTTGAACTTAGGAAGATTCTGAGGATCACCTGGCAGGATAAGGTACCAGACACTGACATCCTTGCATGAGCTGAACTGTCAAGTATTCAAACTATGCTTCAGAGAGCATAGTAGAGAACTCTGATGTTAGAATGCAAAATGTACGCTTGCCAAAAAGACTATTTTATGGAGAACTTGCATGGGGCAGGTGATCACATGGTGGCCAGAAGAAAGGATACAAGAACACTCTCAAGGTCTCTCTCAAGAGCTTTGGATTTGACTGTGAGAGACACTGGCACAGGACTGCTTAGCATTGAGACAGCACAAAGTAAATGCAGGATGGGCAAATTTAGGATATCCACCATCCACAAATATTCACATGAACTATCTGTGCCCAACCTGTGGCAGAGCATTCCGAGCTCATATTGGTCTGATCAGTCAAAGTCAGACATACTGAAATTTCACTTTATCATGGTGATGTCATTTTGGTCCTCTTCGAAGATGAAGGACAAGAACCAACCAACCAGAGTGTTTTACAGTTTTGAGGACACTTTCCTCCTAACATTCCTATAAAGCAGATAGGATATTCTTACTATTCTCATTGTTAATCGGGGATATTGAGTTCAGAATGATAAAGGGGATTGTCAGGTTCACATGGCCAGTAAGGGTTAGAGCTGAGATATGAACCCAGGCCTTCCTGACTCCAACTGTAATGCTTTCTTCCACTGTATCATGCTGCGTCCCAGGGAATAAGACAGAAAAGAGTAGGATAATGACAGATTGGAACTTCTAACACTAGACTTATTTTGAAATTTACTTAACAGGCTATAAGGTGCCTCTTAAGGGTTTTAATCAGAGGAGGATATAACTAGATCTGAGAACCAGAAAGAAGTGATATAAAGAATGGATTGGAGGGAAGGAGAGTAGAGACATAAAGATCTATCAAAACGCTTATTACAATAATTTGCATGGGATATGCCAGAGTGACAACAACAAGAACAGATTGGAGAGGATAAAAGTGAGAGGTATTGGGGAGATAGAATTAATAGGTCATTGGAACAGATTGGATATGAGCAGTAAGGGAGAGAAAAGAGTAATGACCCACTAAGGTTCTGAATAGACAAGATGGTAAATAATAAAAGAATTAAAAAATGAAGTCAAAATGAGGGATAGGACTAGTAGTATAGTAGGCGTTGGTAGTACTTCATTTGGCATCAGAGGAACTAGTTTTGAAGGCCTACTTTACTTAACCTTTCTAGGCTTCGGGTTTCCTCGTTTGTAAAATAAGTGGTGTGTGGACTACTAGGTGATTTCTATGGCTCCTCTTGTCTCTAGATTCTATAATAAGTTCAGTTTGAGAAATCCTAAACTGAATTAAGATGGCAGTGGAGTAGTCAGATGGAGATGTCTTGTAGGGACCTAGAGGAGCAGATATGGAAGAAGGTGAGTATTGTAATATAAGGCTCTAAAACTAGGTTGTGACCAGGTTATGAAGGGTTTTCAGAGCTAAACAGAAGTATTTGTCTATTATATTAGAGGCAATGGGGAGTCACTGAAGTTTATTAAGTAGAAGAATGGTATAGTTGGTTCTGAGTTTAAGGGAAAGGATTTTTGGTATCTGTGTGTAGGGTGATTTAATGTGGGAAGAGACCTGAGACAGAAAAAACAATTACGAGGCTTGTTAAATAATCTAGGCAAAAAATACAGTGGTCCAAGACAATCCCGATGGACCAATGATGAATTACTCTATCTGCCTTGAGAGAAAGAACTGATATAGTTTAAATAAAGATTTGCTATTTTTATTTAAATAAAATAAATAATAACTTTTTATTTAAAAATATGCACTTTTTTCTTTCATTCTTATTCTTTTGTTTGAGTCTTCTTCTACAAAATGGCTAATATGGACATATGATTGAATGTGTATAACCTGTATCTGATTGCTCATCATCTCAGGGAAGGGGAGGGGAAAGAGGAAGAGAGGAATAGAATTTGAAACTCAAATTATTTTAAAATGTGTAAAAGTTGTTTTAACATGTAATTGGAGAAAAACAAAATATATTAAATTTAAAAAATAATCTAAGCAAGAGAT
This sequence comes from Potorous gilbertii, assembly GCA_028658325.1. Taxonomy (NCBI): domain Eukaryota; kingdom Metazoa; phylum Chordata; class Mammalia; order Diprotodontia; family Potoroidae; genus Potorous; species Potorous gilbertii. The sequence continues at coordinate 2,213,109 of CM053773.1, forward strand.
GATGAAGGTCTGAGTTAAGGTGGTGGTGGGGTGAATAAAGAGAAGGAGATATAAGCAGGAGATATTGTGGAGGTAAAAGTGGCAAGATATGGCAACTAATGTGTATGTTGAGTGAGGAGGAATAATGGGTCAAGAAAAACAGTAAAATGAGAAAACTAGGCGAAAGGGAAAAATGATATTGCTTCTGACAGAAATAGGGAAGTTTGAAATGAGGTAGGTAAATTGTGGAAATCTTTTAAAGTATATTGAGATCTTGTGATAGGAGTTTTCTCAACCAAAAAATATGGTTAGACAATTTTTATTCATTTCACAGGAGTACAAATAGCACCAGATCATGATAAAATGAAATTTAAAGTAAAAAAGAAGAAAAAGAAAGACTGCTTTTCATAATTTCTCAAAGCAAACATTTTGTAGTTCATGGTTTATGACAACTACTAGCATGAATAGTTATTAAATTTAGTCCTAAATGTTGCTGACTATAATCTCACACTTATTGCAGCCAGAATAATCACTCAATCAAAAAGCATTTAAGTGCCTAATATGTGTCAAGAACTGTGATGACTCTTGGGGATACAAGTGCAAATGCGAGCCAGTCTCTGCCCTCAAGATGCTTACATTATTAGCATATGGTGGCTGAGACCAAAAGAAATTAGATTCTGAGTATGTGTATCCATTTTTAATAAAAACGGAAAATTTGGCCTGGATATTTAATACATTATTTCTTTATCTTACTGATAAATAACAGAATCTTAATTTTTTTATTCTCTTGGTAGATATGGGAATAAATGTAAAAATTTACATTCCTATAAAATGTTGGTGAATGCCTAGACTTTTCAATTCATTTTCTGTAGTACTGTTTCACTGTCATAGAACAAGATCTTTTGAAATATCAATCAACCTTTTTTTTTGAACCGTACATGCAGGATACATACACGTCAAGTACCAATGATGAGTACAAAGGTGTATGACACAGTTTTTCGTTCTTTCAGATTTTACAGTATAGTTGGGATGGCAAAAATTTTTTTTAAAGTATTCAACAATACTTATTAAACATCTACTAAGTACCAGACACTTGGTAAGCTAGTATCCCTTGGGTACTAAGACAAAAATGCCATACATTATGTCTTGAAGGAGTTTACATCTTATATTCTTACATTAAAATATGCAAATATCAGGCATTAAATGATAAATGACAGTTTTAGATAAATGCTATAGGATTTCAGAAGCAGAAAGATTCAAAGAAATCTTTCAAATCTTTTCAAAGAATGATTAAAGCTGGGATTACCAGAGGAAGGTTTCACAGAGGAGACAGGGATTGATTTGAGTCTTAAAAGATTAAGAAGAACATTCTGGAAAGGAGAAGTGGGGTGTGCCAATTTATAGAGCTGGGAAAAAAAGAGAAAGCATGACTGAGAAGTGGCGAAGAAAATAATTTGGCTTGAACAGAGGATTTAGGGAGGATATTAGTAGGGAAACACTTCACAAAAGTCTGATTTGGAGATTTTATTGTGACATGGAGATGAATCTAGAGTCACAAAAGTTATGCCAGCATAGTGCAAGTTCTAATGGTGTCCACCAGGCTAGAAATGCTTCAGATGTGGTCCTAGAGATAAAATGTGCCTGCTGGGTAAGGACCAGTCTAACAAAGTATGAAGGGGTTCATTATGAGTCAATTGATCATCAGGTGATGAATTCTTTGATCATGACAACTGTGACAGCCAGTATCTACCCAGGTTTCTACTTTTCTCACTTTCCCTAATGTAGGCTAGGCTAGATTTCTCCTAAAAATCCACAAATCTAGGACTTGATTGGCCTCGGGGTGGAGTATGACTGGAATTGATGCAACTTCCTGGTGGCCTCTGTCTTTGTTGATGTGTCTTCTTGGTTACTTAGAGGTAGAAAAGTTCTCATCCATATGGATTCAATGTCCTTCAGAATCAGCGGATGCCCAAAGACTAGGCAAGTCTCCAAACCCTGCCCTTCTGACCAGATCTGTTTCATATGGAGATGAGGAGGGCCTCATCAATAGAAATGAAGTATTACTGTATATCCTTGGTATGTTAGGGTTAAATAAACCTCCATTTGTTTACTATTCCTTGATGCATGAGTGTTCATTGAACCTGAATTAATTAGGGTGCTAGCACCAGGCTCATCCTTTATAGCAAACCTAGAAACGTATAAAAATGCAAAATGGCCCTCAGTCTCAGGTTCTAATAGAACCCTATTGCTTGTATCATGGGAAGAGCAGTACAACAGAAAGGAGAGAAGAAGGCACTAAGAATCATGATCTTTAGACCTTCTCAAAGTATTTAACTGTAGGAAGATGAATCCATCAATGATGTTCACTGTAGACTGAAGAGGGAAGAACTTGGAGATAATAAGATCATTTATCAGATACTGTAATTGTTTAAATGTAAGGGGATAAGAAACTAAATGTATTGCCATAGTAAGGAGGGTATAGCCTCAAGAGACATTTTGAAGGAAGAATTGACAGACCTTGTCACATGGCTAGATAGGGCCCAGGCATTGAATACTGAAAAGAAATGGCAGGCAGGAAGAAATGCCAATTTAATAATTATTTAAATGCTAGAATTAATTGAGGTGTTAAAGATGGTGTTATCAAACTCATAAAAATCTTTGAAAAAAGGGAATTTTAAAAGGTATTTTCAAATAAAAAGTAACTCATCAATTACTTAGTTTACTAAAGTATTCTAAAATATGAAAGTCATTTACCTCTGTCAAAGTCAGAGAAAAGTATGTCTGTTATCATTCCCCAAAACCCTGACCCTTCTAAGATTAAAATGGATAAAGATGCTTCTTCAGATTCGAAGTAATTAAGTATTAGCATTTTAAGCTAGCTATGGAGAAATTCCGCTGTCTGTGAAGTAAAACAAAGATAAGACGATGAATCATATGAAATAACCCAGAAGAAGATAATCTTCAAGAGTAAAAGGATGAAATCTGAAAGGCTGTCAGCCTGGTACAAGAAATACAATATCTGTTAACCACACTCTAGACAAGGCATCTAGATAGCACCTAACCATCTATCTCTGTCTCTGCCTGTTTCTCTGTCTCCCTCTTCTCCTTTCTCTCCTCTCCCTTCCCCTCTCCTTTCCTTCTTCTTCCTCTTCTCTTCCCCTTCTTTTCTCTTCTCTTTTTTCTCTCTTTCTCTCTCTTTATGTGTTTGTCTCTCCCTCCCCTCTCTCTCCCCTTTTCACTCTAAAAGCTGTAAATACTGTAAGTAAGCCATTCATGGGAGTTACAGAAAAGACTGACCAGGGCTTTCTTTCCCCATTGCCTCTTATTGTAGTTCTTTCCTTCAACCATGAAACTTTGTATTGAGCCTCTATCCTTTATCAAAATGGTGAATGAGGAGTTGAGAGACATGTCTTTTGGACTCATTTCATTGGGTACTTCCTCCACTGACACAGATCATCATCAGATCTATAATTTACATTCTTATAACATTACCTAGTGACTGACTGTCTAGGGAGAGGTTTCCTGTTTGAACCTGAGGGTTCAGGTAAACAATGACTTTATTAAGTAAAGGTGTAAATAAGTGCATCTTCCCAAAGGGGCAGAGTTAACTCAAGTTACTGTCCCATCTTCAGCATTGGTTCTGGATTACAAAATTAACCCATAGGTGGAAAAAAAACTGGATCCACATACAAATACAGTAAAACTTTTTAATTCATTTTGTTTTTGAAAAATTGACTTTTAAGTGACTATCCGATGGACACCTAGCTATTAGGAATCAGAGACAGAATTGGAACCCAAGTGTTCTCTATCTTCTGTGCCACACTGGGATGACACAGTGATAAATATGACTAATAAAATTTGGCACCTAGCGGGGGAAGGGATGTTGCATAGAACACTATACATTTCACATTATACACCGGTTATAGAACTATTGGGTACAATAATTATAGTAAGAGCACTCTTATGGGAAATCAGAAGGATGAAATGCCATTTCCAACTGAGGTGGTCCGAAAAGACTTTCTGGAGGAAGCATTTGATCAGTAGATTTGTGTAAGGTGAGAGAACACTTATCATCATCTCCCCTAGCCACTTGTAGACCCTTTTTAATTGAGAGTCATTGACTGTCTCAGAAGGCTTCCTGTGGTGAACCTGAGAATTCAGGTAAACAGAGATACAAATATAAGCAGAGGTACAAATGAGTACATCTTTGCCACAGAGCAGACCTAATTCAAGCTGCATCCCACCTTTAGCATAGGTTCTGGCCTATTAAGACACTGACAGAGAGAAGTCTGGGTCCACATGCAGATGCAATAAAAATAGTCCAGTTAGCTTTGGTTTCTTTGGGTTTTTTAAAAGTTATTTATGCATTTAGAAACTGATAGTACATTTAAATCTGCTTTTAAAGTTGAGAATAGGGAACATAAAATTATATTGAATAACTGTGATAATAAGAGTTTGTCCTAAAAATAGTGCGAGAGATGTAAACTGAGGGTACAGGAAAAGAAAAACAGATAGAGAATGTTAAAGGAAGATACATAGAGACACAGAAGAGAGGAGAAAGGGAGAAGAAAAAAGGGGGAGGAGATAGTCATAATTCTGAAATAAATGTCAGTAATTCAGCGGAGAGGTGGGTATGCTAGCTGGATAGCAGCACCTCCTTGAAGTCCTGATTCAAAAGCTTTTCACATTAAAAAATAGCTTGTTGGCCTTTCTGAAAGAAAGCTTCAAAGTTGATTTTGAAATACAGGTTGTTTTCCCTAGAAATGTTGGAGGTTTATACAGTGGAGTGACTTAACTTGTAGAAACGTCCTTTGGAACTTTAGAAGTGATGATCAATTCACCGAGTTATTCAGGGAAAAGCCTGTGCAATACTGGAAAACTTACCTGATTAACAAACTGCTTCCATGGGCATGTAAAGAATTAATTAGACACACAAATTAGAAGCCTACATCCAAAAACTGGGTGAAACAAATAAAAACTAGAACAATAATAGCTCACATTTCTACAGCACCCTAAGGTTTTATAATATGTTTTACATATATGATTTCATTTGATCCACACAACAAATCTCTGAGGTAAGTGCTGTTATCATCCCGATTTTACAAATGAAGAAACTGAGAATCAGAGGTTAAATGACTTTCTCATGGTTATAGAGCTCACATTTGTTAGGGACCAAGGCCAAAAATTCATTTACTATGACTTTTTTTTTATTTCAGAAGAAAACAGAAGTATATTTCGATATTTCAACCAAACCGTGGTTTCTTTAATGGGGGCACTCTCTCCACTAACATGGATTGCAATTCCTCTATGTCTTAATCTTAGTAGATTTTTTGAGTTGCTGTGGCCAAAAAAGTTGATGCCTGAGGGAAACCTGGTGATGAGTCTTATAGATAGATAGATATACATATATACATACATATGAATATACATACATATAAAATAATTTAAAAGTCCTCATAATTGCAAGAGATTCAAATAAGGTTAGTCAAAACAAAGTATTACCATACTCAGAACATTGAAACAATGAATAAAAATGATAATAAACAATATTGGAAACGCTTCCAAATAGCAATTTTATTTTATAATTTGTGGACATGTAAAATAATGGAAGTAATCTGGGGAAAATATGGGCTTGTATAATAAAAGTGAAAAACCAAGACCCAAACACAATAGTAAAGTGGGATATTGTGGAGAGAGGGTTAGACTTGGCATGCTAAGAGACCTGGATTTGACTCCTAGCTCTGACACTGACCAACCACATGGTCTGAGGAAGTCATTTAACTTAGACTTGGTTACTTCTAAAAGCAACGAAGTTATATTTACACTTTGAAATAGGTCAAAGAATTGTTGCGAAGTAAACACTCTGTAAATCTTTTTTTTTCATCCTTGATTCCTCTTTTATTTTTTTTCTGTTAAACAAATTTATTTATTTAACTTTTTCATTTTCACAAAATTTTGGGTTCCAAATTTTCTCCCCATTTGTCCCCTCCCCCCTCCCCAATACACTAAGCATTCTAATTACCCATATCACCAATCTGCCCTCTCTTCTTTCATTACCCTCTTCCCTTACCCCATCTTCTCTTTTGTCCTGTAGGGCCAGATAACTTTCTATTGCCCATTACCTGTATTTCTTATTTCCTAGTAGCAGGAACAATACTCAACGGTTGTTCCTTAAACTTTGAGTTCCAACTTCTCCCCATTCCTCCCTCCCCATGCATTCCCTTGGGAAGGCAGGCAATTCAATATAGGCCATATCTGTGTAGTTTTGCAAATGACTTCCATAATAGTCGGAAGTCGTTGTG
>CM053773.1:2219889-2265424 GCA_028658325.1 Potorous gilbertii
CTTGTTTTACCACTAATCTTACTTGAAAGGATGCTAGCTTAATTAACCCCCTTATATCCAATGTTTGCTTATGGTTTTGGATAGATAGTACTTAATATATTAAGGAAAGCTCTATTTATCCTTCTGCATTTTAGTAATTTTTTAATTGATTAATTTTTAGTTTGCAACATTCACTTCCACAAGATTTTGGAAGTGAATCCCATCTCTCCTCAATCCCTACTCCAAGACAGTATGCTTTCTGATTACCCCTTCCCCAAATGTGGTCTCACTTCTAACACACACACACACACACACACACACACACACACACACACACACACACACACAACCTTTTTTATCCCATCCCCCTGTATTTTCTTGTAGGGAAAGATAGATTTCTATACCTCATTGCTTGTGTGTCTTATTTCCCAATGGCATGTAAAAACAATTCTTAACAATCATTTTTAAAACTTTGAGTTCTAACTTCTCTCCTTTCCTCCCTTCCCATCCACCACCACTGAGAAGGCAAGCAATTCAATACAGATTATATATGTGTAGTTATGCAAAATGTAACATAACAGTCATCTTGTGAAAGACTATATTTCCCTCCATCCTATGCTGCCCCCCATTTATTTTATTCTCTCTTTGACCCTGTCCCTCCTCAAAAGTATTTACTTCTAATTACTCCTTCCTCCTATTTGCCCTCCCTTCTATCATCTCCCTCTCCCCTTATCCCCTTTCCTTGACTCCTGTAGGGTATGATAGATTTTCATAGTCAATTGAGTGTGCATGTTATTCCCCCCTTAAACCAATCCAGTGAGAGTAAGATTCACTTTTTCCCTCTCTCCTCCTCCCTCTCCCCTCCACTATAAAAGCTTTTTCTTGCCTTTCTATTTCTTCCTTTCTCCTCCCAATTTATTCCTTTCTTAACCCTTAATTTTATTTTTAGATGTCTCTTCATATTCAACTCACCCTGTGCCCTCTGTGTGTGTGTGTGTGTGTGTGTGTGTGTGTGTGTGTGTGTGATGTAGGAATATAAACAGTTCAACTTTAGTGAGTTCTCTTTCTTGTTTACCTTTTCATGCTTCTCTTGATTCTTGTGTTTGAAAGTCACATTTTCTATTCAGCACTGGTCATTCATGAAGAATGTGTGAAAGTCTTCTGTTTCATTGAATCACCATTTTTCCCCTTGAAGTATTATACTCAGTTTTGCTGGGTAGATGATTCTTGATTTTAATCTAAACTCTTTTGACCTCTGGAATATCATATTACAAGCCCTCCAATCTCTTATAGAACTGCTAGATCTGGTATTATCCTGATTGTGTTTCCACAATACTTGAATTCTTCCTTTCTGATTGCTTGGCATATATTCTCCTTGATCTGGGAGCTCTGGAATTTGGCTACAATATTCCTAGGAGTTTTGCTTTTAGGATATCTTGGTGATTGGTAGATTCTGTCAATGTCTGTTTTACCCTCTGATTCTAGAATATCAGGACAGTTTTCTTTGATAATTTCTTGAAAGATGATATCCTGGCACTTTTTTTATCATGGTTTTCAGGTAGTCCAATAATTTTTAAATTATCTCTCCTGGATCTATTTTCCAGGTCAGTTGTTTTTCCAATGAGATATTTCACATTGTCTGCTTTTTTTTCATTCCTTTGATTTTGTTTCATAATTTCTTAATTTTTCATAAAGTTACTAGCTTCTATCTGCTCCATTCTAATCTTTAAGGAATTATTTTCTTCAGTGAGCTTTTGAAACCTCCTTTTCCATCTGGACAGCTGTGCTTTTTAAGGCATTCTTCTCCTCATTGGCTTTTTGGATCTCTTTTGTCATTTGGGTTAGTCTATTTTTAAGGTAGTATTTTCTTCAGTATTTAGCAAGCAGTTGAATCATTTTTCATGATTTTCTTGCATCATTCTCATTTCTCTTCCCAATTTTTCCTCTTCTTATCTTACTTGATTTTCAAAATCCTTTTTGAGCTCTTCCCTGGCCTGAGACCAATTCATATATTTCTTGGAAGCTTTGGATGTGGAAGCTTTGACTGTGTTATATTTTTCTATTTGTATATTTTGGTCTTGCTTGTCGCCAAAGTAAGATTCTATGGTCTGATTCTTTTGGGGGTTTTTGCTCATTTCCTCAGTCATTTACTTGACTTTTGAGCTCTTTGTCAAGGTATTTCTCTGCTTCCAGTCGGGGTGGAGGGATGTACTGTCAGCTGCTGGATCCCCCTACAATCTGTGGGCATAGAGCTCCAGAGCCAGTCACTCTAGCTGCCCTTGCTGCTGCTGTGGCTGCTACACGCTCTTCAACCTCCTCCACCACCTCTGCCACCCTGGGACTGGGACCTGACCAATCTACACTCTCACATAGGTCAGACAGGTTTTTTCCATTGGTCTTCCCATTTGTCCTTGGCATTTTGAGGTTGTGAAGTCTGAAAGCCACCATAGGTGCCAGAGATTCTGCCCCTGAGGCCTGCTCAGACCTCTTCTGTGCTGTTGCCACCATGCTGCTCTGCGCTCTGCTCCCAGTTCAGCATGATAGATGTTTCCTTTTGATCTTCTGGGCTGTGTTGGGTGGGAGATTTGCTTCACTGAGTCATTCTGTGGCTTCTGCTGTTCCACAATTTGTTTAGAGTCATTTTTTCCAGGTATTTGGTTGGGCTTGGGGAGAGAGTATTAGCAAGTCTCGGCTTCTATTCTGCTTGGCTCTACTCCTCCTTCAGTGCCTTTATGTAGAAGCTGCTAGATCTTGTATCCTGACTGTATCGCCACAGTATTTAAATTGTTTTCTTCTTTCATAGTTGCTTGTAGTATTTTCTCCTTGACCTGAGAGCTTCAAAACTTGACCATAATGTTCCTGGGAGTTTTCATCTTGGGATCTCTTTACTGTAGTAATAAGTGGATTTTTCTTATTTCTCTTTTACCTTTAATTCTAAAACTCCAAGGCAATTTTCCTTAATCATTTCTTGAAATATAGCGTTTAGACTCTTTTTTGATCATAGCTTTCAAATAGCCCAACAATATTACTCTCTAGATCAGTTGTTTTTCTGAGATGTTTCATATTCTCTCCCATTTTTTCATTCTTTTGATTTTCTTTTATTATTTCTTGATCTCTTATAATGTCATTGACTTCCCTTTGCCCAATTCTAATTTTTAAGGAGTTATCTTCCCTAAGTTTTTGGATCTCTTTTTCCAATTGGTTGACTTTGTTTTCATAATTTTCTTGATTTTGGGGGGTTTCTCTTACTTTTTTCCTAATTCCTTTGTACTTTTTTCATTATTTCTCTTAAGATTTTTAACTTTTCATTCTTTTATTCTATAAGAATAAACTCTAATCTCTATTAAAATTCTAAAAAATTTCTATTCCTTTTATTCTAAAAGGAATGTCTTCACTTTTTCTAGTTCTATAAAATAATTATTTGGTAATTTGATTGTCATGGCACTGAATAAATGCATTGACTTAGGTAGCACTGTCATTTTTATTCTATTGCCTGCCTAACAAAGTATTAATCTCTCTCCAATTATTTAAGTCTATATTTGTACCAGACACTTACTAGCTGTGACACTTGACACTTGACCCTGTTTACCTCAGTTCCTTATCTGTAAAATGAGCTAGAAAAAAATGTGGCAAACCACTCCAGTATATTTGCCAAGAAAACCCCAAATGGAATCATGAAGGTTCAGACATGACTGAAAATGACTGAATAACAACAACAGAGCAGTAATCATTAAAAAACTTTAGTGCTCCTTAAAAAATTGAGAGATTGTTCAATGGGATGGATTAGGCACACATGACTCAAAAGCATCTGAATATAGTAACTTAGTATCTGATAGACCCAGAGATACCATATAATAATGAAATGATTCACTAGCCAACAAAAACTTCTTTAAAAACTTAATGGCATTCTGGCAGAAATTAAGTTTAGATCTGCATCTCATGCAACATACCAAGACAAGCTCCACATGGACAAATGACTAAACTATTAATGTTTACATAATAGTCTCAATCTCCCACGTGGATGAAACAGTAGCTTGTAACCACTTGTAACTTTCTCTTATTGTCGATCCATTTTATTTCTGAGACTCTTATGTTTTAGTATTTCTTCTGCGTATAGGCAAAAAGAAAAAGTACCTGATTCATAGTCTACCCTGAGTGAATTTCCAGTCTTCCTTCTGGGGAAACTCTACACATGATCCTAATGCTAACCTTTAATTAATTCATACCAGAGTGACAGGGTTGTAGTTTTAAGAGTTGAAGTGTGAGAGAAAATATAAGCATCCATATCATTAAAGGCCAAGTTCCCCACGACTTAACCAGATTGCATGCCTAGGACCACAACACACAGACCCCTCAGGGATAGGAAGTGGATGTAGTACAGGGGTATGCTGGAGCAAGCTCAAACAGACTCTTGAGAACCAGTCGTTAAATTTTCAGTGTGAGCATTTACACCTTAGAAATTGGGAAATGATACAAATCATGTGATGATTTCTTGTTTTGTGGATTGCCTGGACTAAAGAAAGTCCTGGAGAAAACATTAGTAATGCAAATTAAACTTTAAAATGTGCCATGTGTTTTCAGAGAGCTAGTGGCTGATCATTTAGCAGCATACTCCTGGAATAGTGCTCCAACCCCTTGGACCCTGCAGTAGTTGAATGTTGTTAAGATAGCATGAAGGTACTAAGGTATTTGGTCATGGGAAGAGAGATCCATTCTAGGTTGGAAAGGGTGTTAAAAGGGACAAAGGAAGGTACTAAGGATAAATTATTCCCTTTGAAATTTTCTCCTGACTGGCTTTGCTTACAGGAAAACAAAGCTTTGATTTGTTATCCATTTTCCAATGAAATAGTCCCATTAATTTAGCAACATCTCATTTTCTTCAGAGAATTACAGACTATTGGGGGTGTGAAACTTGCAGCCTTGAGGCCACATGTAGACTTCTAGGTCCTCAAGTGTGGCCCTTTGACTGAATCCAAACTATTTTTTCTGTAAGTTTAGATTCAATCAAAACGCCATACTTGAGGACCTAGAGGGCCACATGTGGCCTCGAAATCGCAAGTTTCTCACTCCTGGACTTTAGGCTGAAATAAACATCAGTTATGAAACTCATACTTTTCAAAAGCAAAAAAAAGTGACTGAAGGCCCTCAAAGAGCTTTTCAACATTAAGATATTTGTTATGGAATAGTTTTAACAACCTTTACTCAAAGCATTTATTAGAGATTAATGAAATTAAATACCTCAGGCTCAACAATTCTTTTCCAATAATTAATTCTCAGTGTGGAAAAAGTGAGTCAAACTCAATGACTAAATGTAGTCACTAAGAGGTTACAGTTTCATTTTAACCTCTCTATTTTTCTAAAGCTTTAGAGACACTTTTCTTAAGAACAGTTCTCATTTTAACATTTACTATTGATAACTTAAATGTCTAAGAATATCACACCCTAAAGAACCTGAAAGGTTCTTTGTTGAAATTTCAGATCCATATATTTGTCTCCGTATTCTGTATGAGGTTCAAACAGAAGAATTACTGAGTAGTGCACCAAGCTAACAAGGTGGTGCTGATCCTGTTCAGCTCTGGGCTCACCTGACAGTTAGAAGGCACAGTGAATAGAGTTATAGGACTGGAGTCAGGAAGACATGAGTTCAAATCCAGTTTTAGACACTTCCTTAGTTGTGTTACCCTGAGCAAGTCACTTAAGCTCTATTTCAGTTTCTTCGGCTATAAGGTGAGAATAGTCACCTACTTCCCAGGCTGTCAGGATCAAGGGAGGTAATAATTACGGAGTACTTAGCACAGAGCCTGGTGCGTAGTGAGCACAATAAAATCGCTAGTGGTTGTTACTATTATTGACATGAACAGTGGAGAAAAGCTGAGCAAGGCTCAAGTTCTGTAAAGTTCCCAGGGAACGGGCAACCTTCCATCCCCCAACTCTGTCATTCTCCCGAAGATCAGAAAGCAGATTTTGAGAAACCAACCATTGGTAAACCTCATCTCCTACTTGAACTTGCTGTATTTCAGCTAACTCTCATCACACGACCTTGGCATAATGGAGTCAACTCTCCATGGAAGCCGGCAAATATGCTTAATTCTTGCCACAGAACTGAAAACTAAATAAGCAGTACAAAACAAAGGGATGTATAGCCTGACAAAGAAAAGACTCAAAATTGATAGGATATTTGTGTTTAAGTATGTTCTGAGTCCTTAAGCCCCTTGGTATAGGACTCTCTCCTCATTAGTGGAGATCAGTGCCCTGTACTTATATGAGGAGTGAGATGGAGCTGGTGGGAGCAGGAGAGTGCCAGTCTCTTCAAGCTTGAGAATTTCTTTAGTTTTCTCCAGTCTCTACAATTCCTTCAGGTGCTTCTGGCTTCCAGCTTTGAGAGAGAAGATAAAAAGTATCAACCAAATTCCAGGTTGCTGAAGACTCTGGGAAGAAGATAATATGAAAAGTGCTGGCAGTCTCCATCATATACCTATTCCCAGTTTGCTACCCTAGAGACTTTGAGGAACTTCCTGTTGACTGAGATCTAGCACTCTTTCACCCTTGGTTGAGCTGAGTTACTTCATTCCCAAACCAAGGGCTCCTTTACTCTGCATTGTTTGGTATATATTCTGTTGGGTATACTTTCTTGAATTTCTGTTTTGCTATCAACTTGGATAAATGAGTTTCTTTGCTACTTCCTATTAATGTATGTTCATCGTGAAACTAGTACTTGGTGGGAAGGGAATCAAGCTTTGGATATGAAGCTTGATGTCTGCTTTCTGTCAGTTAAAAAAAAAGTAATCAGAAGTTAACCTGAACCTAGACCAATAATATTTATGGGAAAAGATAGATATAATTCTTATCCAGTTTCCCTTCTCTCTGAGCAGAACAGAGTAACAAAGCTAATGGCCCCAACTTCCTACTTCTCCTTCTGGTAGGCATTAAAACCTCTCTTTGAGAAAGGTGTGTAGGGGGGAAATAGGCTAAAGATGTCTATTCTGCCTCCCTTTGAGCTACACAAGGATAGCCCCCTGCTACATAAATATTCAAAATACTGACACAAATAAAAGGCATTAGACTTATTTTGTTTGACCCCTCCAGAGGGCATAAGTAGTAACATTAGGTGTAAACTGCAAAGTGGGAATTTTAGTCTTGATATCACAAAAATGAAAACTTCTTAACAGTATGAATTGTTTAAAAGTGCAATGGACTATCACCAGAGGTGGTCAGTTTTCCTATATTAGAAATCTTAAAGCAAGAGACTAGATGACTAACCACTCATGAGGTATTCTATAGTAGAGATTCATTTTGTGTATTGGTTGGAGTTTATGCATTATAGGTTCCTTCTTACTCTTCAGTTCTATGATTCTGTGAAAATAAGGGAACAATAAAAAAGAGCTACCAAGCAGTTGCAAGACAGTACATTGCCCATAAACTGGCAAATATTATACAGGTTCTAAGTGAAGACAAAGAGTTCCAGGAAAGGCATAATTCACTCCCCCTTGAAGCATGCAAAAGAATATATACTACATGATTTAAAATTTGATGTTTGAGTCATTCATCCAGCAAGTAGAAATGTAGAAATTTTGGGCCTAGGACTTGAAGCACAAGGGGTGGACTTAAGATCTAGCTAGATTGAGAAGACAGAAACTCTCACAGTCAGTATCTTTATTGACCACACTGACCTGTCACTGGTGGAGACATCTGATCTCCTTTGACCCTAGTTAACCATCACAGAGCAAGGTGGGCATGTTCAGCAGCATGCCCTGGCCAGGAGAAGCCTGCCCCTTCCATACTACCTTAGAATCCCTCTTTTCACCGTCTTCATTCCATGACCCTTTTGTGGTACCTGCTCATGTCATTTCTCTCTCACTGCCCAGCTCTGCCCACTATGCCAATATGTACTACAGTGAGAGAGGGGCACTACAAAAAAATAAAATTCTGAAATATTTTCTCTTAAAGACTAAAAAACTATTACAAAAATCATAATTCATGAAATGAAGGCGAGCTTGGGTTCTTGAAAACTATGTAGTGTAAGTTCAAAATAGACATTTTGCCAAGTTAGGAAAGTTTCAAGTGTAGTTTCAGAAAGAGATTACATCTGTTTCCAAGTGCTAGTCTTACTAAATATGAAGAACTTCATTACCAGGAAACTGACTAATTTGGTGATGAATTATTTGGCCATGCTAGCACATGAGGCAAAGGGAAAAAAGAAAAGAAAAGTTATTCCAACATGATTTCCTTCTACATCTGCAGTCATGACAGCAAAGTGGCAGAAACAAGGACAGAGGGTGCTAAAAAATCTAGAGTACATAGACCAGAAACTATTATTTAATTGTTCATCTCTAGTTGAGAGATCCTTGTCCAAACACTAACCAGCAAACACACTACTTGAAGAAATAAACCACAGAAATATTGACATTTATACATAAGCTAAATCAGAAGACAGAAGGAAGTTAAAGATAAATGGAAGCATATCTCATGGGCTTTCTTTGGAAAGATACATAGAACAGGTAGAGTTAGTTTCATCATAAACTCAAACACAACAAGGATAGAACAGATGGTCATCTTGTCATGCAACCCTCATAACAAATGTAAGCAAAAAGACTGACATGGAGGTGATTGTGCCTTATATACCTGTATCCATTGCAATGGATGAAGGGGCAGAGAAATTTTAGGGAGAACTAAAACCAGTCAACATCTGCTATCTTATTTTAAGACACAGGTGGGCGTAGGGGAGGGTAGTGACAAATGCATTGGAATGTATGATTTAGAAACAAAAAACAAAAGAGACCAAAGACTTTTAGATAACTTAGAAGCTTCACATCTGCAAATCAAGAATATATTCTTCCAGAAGAGAATTGTACAGTTCAGGACAGGATAAGGATTTAATACTCTCATAAGAAATGAAATTAATTCTTTCTTTATGGATTGGAAATGACTGGTTAATAATGTAGGTATCATTTCTAAGCCAACTGTCTGTGTAAAGTCAGACCACTAATTAGGACAATGGTCAAAATTGACACCAAAACAGAATAAAGGATAAAGATGAGAAGATATTGCATTCCATCAGAGTAGCTCCAATTTGACTTGCTCAAATGAGTGGCTGACTTAAAAAAAAAAAAAGCAGTAAATGGAAACCTTTTTTCTAGTTGTCATTGCCAATTTGAATATTTGAGAGTATCAAGGGAGATTTATATCCATAGGGAAGCAGACCCAGGTGTATTACTGAAGGTAAACATACTCCCAATAACACCCACAGTTCGCAGAACTTTACCTATCAATCAAGAAACCTTGTTTTTCTCCTCTAAAAGCATCAAAGGCAATAGAAAATGATCATTAGAGCATTGTAAACACTTGACTGTCTACATTAACTGAGGAAAGCCAAAACATAAATTATCCCTACAATTATATTGGACTTGGCAAAATTTATCAATACTTAAAATTCAAATATGTTTCTTTCTGATATGATTGGAAATCATAATATAAGCAATCTCAATCCTTTGTCCCCATGTGAATAGCCACTTGAAATGGGCGTCTAAATTGGATTACCTAGCAGCCATATGAGTCTCTTCTCACTTAATTAGTCCATTTTGACGTTTACTATTGCCTCTTTTCCTCCTTTCCCCAACCCACTGTTAAGTGAGATAAATAAAACTTTGTGGATTGTCCTGAGAACCCAATGACCATTTATGACATGGTTGAACACTTTTTTCCCTCTCCTTACATCTTCAATTTAAAATTCTTTAAATTAAATCAACTAATATCCAAATATATTCTTCTAGTTGCCCTTAGATGCACTCTGTCCTTAGCCAAGAGACTTGATTCCTGTATCTTATGCCACATTCTAGGAGCCAAATGACAAACTCCAACATTATCTTCTTAGCCAACTGTTCACTTTTCATATCCTTTTTCTCCTATTGCAGTAGTGTTTTAATTAGTCTCACCGCATTCTGTCTCATCTCTCCCCACTCCAAGCCGCATTTCTCACAACTATCAAATTAATATTACTAAAGCAAAAGAAGCTCCAACAAGCTCATCCCTTGTACAAGATGCATCTTATCTCTTACTGTATTATTTTAAAATTTAATTTAATTTTCAATTTCAATTTCAATTTCAAATTTGCTCCCACTCCTTCCTTATGCTCCCCAAGTTACTGAGAAAACAAGAAAACCAAAGACCCATTACAAATATGTAAAGGCACAGAAAATAAATTTTCAAATTAGTCACATTTCAGGAAAAAAGCAAGGAAAAGAAAGAAATAGAAGAAAACATGCTTCAATATACACTTTGAGTTAATCAGCTCTTTTTCTGGAAGTGGATGGCATGTTCCTTCATGAGTCATTTGAAATTGTGGTTGGTCATCGTGTTGATTGGTTACTAAATTTTTCAAAGTTGATTATCTTTACAATATTTGTTTCACTCCATCAGTTGTTCTTCTGGTTTTACTCACTTCACTTTACATTATTAGTTCATATGAGTCTTCCCAAGTCTTTTCTGAAACCAACCCCTTCATCATCTCTTACGGCACAATTGTATTCTATCATACTCATTCTGTAAGTTGTTTAGCTATTCCTAAATCAGTGGGTATCCCTAAAGTTTCCAGTTCTTTACTACTATGAAAACTGATATATGTATATATGTATACACATGTGTATACACACACATCTTTTTTTTTGTTTGTTTATTTGATCACTGCGGGATGTAGATTTAGTAGTAGTGTCTCTGGGTAAAAGGGCATGCGTAGTTTAAATAGGTTTTGAGGCATGATTCCAAATTGCTTTCTGGAATTGTTGGACTAGTTCACAGCTCCACTGTAGAGTATATTAGTGTACCAATTTTCCCACTTTCCTCCAGCATTTGTCATTTTTCTTTTTTTTATCACCGTAACCAATCTGATGGATATGAGTTGTTTAGAGTTGTTTTAATTTGAATTTCTATAATTATTTTTTCCAAATTTACTAATTTATTTATTTTCAGTTTTCAACAATCACTTCTGTAAGTTCCAAATTTTCTCCCCGTGTCCCACCTCCCTCCCCAAGATGAAGGCTCTACACATACATTCTTATTAAATATATTTTCACATTAGTCATGCTTCATGGAAATTAAAACAAATGGAAGAAACCATGAGAAAAACAAAACATAACAAAAGCATTCTTTATATACTTTAGAAATAACACCTTTATCAGAGAAACTTTCTACAATTTTTCCAAGCCTGCTTTTTTTCTAATTTTATCTACATTGGTTATATTTGCATACAATCTTGTTAATTTTTTGTAATAAAAATTATCCATTTTACCTCTTGCGTATCATTGCCTCTGAATTCTTCCCTTAATCACAGATCTAAGTGTTTCTTTCATACTCCACTATTTTGCTTATGATAGCACCATTTTTATCTAAATCACGTACCCATTTTGAGTTTATCTTGGTATATGGTGTGAGATTTCATCTATGCCTCATTTTTGCCAAACAGCTTCCCAGTTTTCCCAACAGTCCTTGCCAAACAGTGAGTTCTTGCCGCAGCGTTTGGGCTTATTCAAGCCCGGATTGCTACGCTCATTTCCTTCTGCGTACTGTGTATATGATCTGCTTCACTGACAAAGCTTTCTATTGCTTAATCATTTCTAAACTGCTTCGATGATTATATTTTGTAGATTGGTTTGAGATCTGGTATTGCACAAGGTCCCCTTTCTTCACCTTTTCATTAATTTCCTTGATATTCTTGACCTTTCTCTCCAGATAAATTGTTAATATTTTTTTTCTAGCTCTATATAGTAATTCTTTACCAGTTTGATTGATATGGCACTAAGTAAATTAATTTAGGCATTATTGTAATTTTAAAAAAATATTGACTCTGTCTACCCAATATTTCTCAAATTATTTAGATCAGTATTTACTTGTGTAAAGAATATTTTATAATTGTGCTTATATAGTTGTGTACATCTTGGCAGAGAGACTCAAGTATTTTATGATGTATGTGGTTATTTTAAATGAAATTTCTCTATCTCTCTCTGCTAAGTTTTATTAGTAATATACAGAAATGCTGATGAGTTGTGTGGGTTTATTTATATAAAATACTGCAACTTTGGTGAAGTTATTTCATTAATTTTTAAAATTGATCTCCTAGGGTTTTCTAAGTAAACTATCATATCATTGGCAGAGTGGTAGTTTTGTTTCCTCATTGCTTATTCTTAATCCTTCAATATCATTTTTTCTTTTCTTTTTGTTATGAATAGCATTTTGTGGTATAATATTGTATAGTAATGATGATAATGGACATTCTTACTTCACTCCTTATATTGTTAGAAAGGCTTATACCTTATCCTCATTACAGATAATCATTGATCTCGGTGTTAGATAGCTATTTACTATTTTAAAGAAAACATTTATTCCTGTGCTTCCTGCTTTTAACAGGAATGAGTATCATATTTTGTTGAATACTTTTTCTGTAGCTATAGAGATAATCAGATGGTTTTTGTTGTTAATATGGTCAATTCTGCATATAGTTTTCTAAAAGTGAAATAGCCCTGCATTCCTGATATAAATGCAGGCTGATTAGAGTAGACTCTTTGTGATATATTCTATAATCTCCTTGCTACTATTTTACATAAAATATTTATACCAAGAAATTGGTCTGTAATTTGTTGTTGTTGTTGTTGTTTTGACACTCCCTGGATCAGGTATCAAGAACATATATGTGCCATAGAAGGAAGTTGATGGGATTCCTTCTTTACTTAATTTTCCAAACAGTTTATGTTTTATTGAAATTAATCATTCTTTAAATTTTTTGGCAAATTTCCCTTGTAAATCCATCTGTCCCTGTGTATTTTTCCTTAAGGAGTTTCTTATGACTTATTCAATTTTTTGTTCTAAGATAGGGTTATTTTAAGTATTATATTTCTATTTAAGTATTTTATAACAGAATAACTGTTAATGTCAGTAATTTATATTTTAAAATTTTTTAAATTTTAAAAATATTCATCCATTTTATTAAAATTATCAGTTTTATTGGCATATAGTTGGGCAAAATATCTTTGAATAATTGCCTTTATCTCATCATCATTGGTTGTCATTTCATCTTTTTTATTTTTGATATTAGTAATTTATTTTGCCTTTTTTAAAAAAAATCAAATTAGCCACTGGTTTTCCTATTTTGTGGTTAAAAAAACAGCTCTTAGTTTTACTTATTAGCTCAATGAGTTTTTCTTAATGCTCAATTTTATTAATCCCTCCTTTGATTTTTCAGGATTCCTATTTTGATGTTTATTTGGAGATTTTTCTTTTGTTGGTTTTCAAATGTTTTTAGTGGCATGTCTCATTCACTGATATGCTTCTCTCTCTTTTGTTGATGTAAGCATTTAGAGATATAACTGTCTCCCTAAGTACTCCTCTGGCTGTATCCTCAAATTTTTGGTATGCTGTGAGATTTTTATGGCCTAATACATTTGTCGATTTTTATGAACATGCCAGATACAGCTGAAGATACGTATATTCCTATCTATTCTCATTCAGAATTCTCCTGTGGCCTGTCACATCTAACTTTTCTAAAAATTCTATTCATCTCATTAACTTCTTTATTGCTTATTTTATAGTTAGATTTACCTAGATTTACCACAGAACCCCACTATCACAATTTTGCTATTTCCTCTTGTAACTCAATTTGTTTTCCTTTAAGAACTTAAATTATATATCATTTGGCACATATATGTTTATTTTTTAAATTTCATTTTTGATTAATAGAATAAAACGAGAATTTCCATAACATAGTATAATAAAAAGATGATTTCACATGAAACTCCAAATCTTCTATGCACAACTTGCTATTCCTTTCAAATATACCACAAAGTTATTACATAAATTTCTTTTTTCCCCCCATAGATGACTATAGACACATGTATACATACATACATACATACACAGAGAGACACACACACAAATATATGTGTGTATAAAATTATTTTATACATATTTCTATTTATCTTTCTCTGGAGGCAGATATCCTCTTTCTTCATATGTCTCTTGGGATATTTACAGTACATAAATTGAGTAAATAGATAAATAATTTGGTTATTTACAGTAGACAAAATAAGTCAGTTGCTCAAAGTCATTCTTAAAAGAATGTATAATGTTCTCTTGGTTCTGCTCATTTTGCTCTTCATTACTTCGTGCAAGTATTTCCCTGTTTTCCTAACATCAGTGAGCTCATTATTTCTTATAGCACAGTAATATGTTTCATATCGCTAATACCTCACTGAATATAGTACCTTTTACTAGAATGTAGTTTCCTTGTTTCTCTGTTTTAATTATGTGTATTTTTGCTTTTAATTTATCTGAAATCATGTATGTCCCCTCTTCCTTTTTCACTTCAACCAAACCACAACAGATTCTGTTGCAGCCCCTTATTTTAACTCTATGTGATTCTTTCTGTTGTGTTTTTGTAAACAAATATTGTTGGATTCTGATTTCTAATCTGTCCTGATATCCTGTTCTCTTTTATGTATAAATTCATCCCATTAGCATTCACAGTTATGATTGCTAATTGCATTTTTGGCTCCTCTCTTCTCTTATACTTATCTTTTTTATCCTTCAAGAGTCTGTTTTGTTTCTGACTATTGTCTCCTTTAATCTGTCCCTGTTCTTATTCTCCCCCAACTTGCCCGCTGGATAAGATGAATTTATGTGCCCAACTGTGTTTATGTGTATTCTTTCCTTCTTGAAACAGTCAGATTTGAGTGAGGTTCAGGTGTTGGCTGCTCTTCACCTCTGCCCCATTCACTACATAAATTCTTTCCTATGCACCCAATTTACATAAGATCCCCATTCTTTTTTTCCCTTCCCCCTCTCTTAGTGCATTCCTCTTTCCCATCTTCCATTCTTCTTTTAATTTAATAATTTAAACACAATAGACTGATACCTGTGCTCTCTAATTAGACTCCCTCTCAGATTCTTGGTGATAATAAAATTCTGAGAAGTTACATGTATCATTTCCTTACACACTAATATAAACAGTTTAATTTTTAAAAATCCTTTATTTCTAAGTCATATTTATTTTTTATGCTTCCTCTGAGTTCTGTGTTTGAATGTCAGAATTTCTATAACTCTGATCTTTTCACCAGAAATGCTTGAAAGTCCTCTATTTCATTAAATGTCCACTTGCCCCCATAAGATTATACTCAATTTTTCTGGGTAGGTTATTTTTGGTTGTAACCCAAATCATTAGTCTTCTGGAATATTATATTCCAAGTCCTCTATTTCTTCATATTAGTAGATGCTAAATCTTGTGTGATCCTGACTGTGACTCCATGGTACTTGAATTCTTTCTTTTTGTTTGATTTCAATATTTTCTCCTTAATCTGGGAATTCTGAATGTCAACGGCAATTGAGAGTTTTTATTTATTTGGTGAATTTTTTCAACTCCTACTTTGCCCTCTGGTTCTAAGATACATGGTTATTTTTTTTCTTTATAATTTCTTGAAATATTATGTCCTAGGTTATTTTGTCTTTATGACTTTAAGTAGACCAGTGATCCTTAAATTATATCTCCTTGATTCATTTTCCAGTTTACTTATTTTTTCCTATCAGGCATTTCATATTTTCTTCTATTTTTTCAGTCTTTTGACTTTGTTTTATTACTTCTTGCTGTCTACTGGAGTCATTAGCTTCCATTAGTCTAGTTCCAATTTTTAAATTTATTTTTTGTACCTCTTTTACCAAGCTGTTACATTTCATTTCATAACTTTCCTATATAGCTTTTATTTATCTTTATATTTTTTTCCTCTACTTATTTCCTCTCTTATTTGTTTTTTTTAAAAACTTTCTTTGATCTTTTAAAAATCTCTTTCTTTCCTTAACTCTTCTATGAATTCTTTGTGGCATTGTATCCAATTTGCAAGGCTTTTCTTTTATATGTTTTCAAGTAATTTTCTTCTTTTGTAGTTATGTCTTAGGTTCCCTGTCACCATAGTAGCTCTTTATTTTTAGGTTCTTTTTTTTATTTGCTCATTTTTCCAGCCTGCTTCTTGACTTTGGACTTTGTGTTAGTGTTGTACTCTGCTCACTTCTGAGGAATAGAGGGGAAGTATCTGACCTGAGCTTCTGCTGCTTTCACATATCAGTCTGAGGGAGTTGCAAGTTTTCAGCACTTCTAAAGTGATGTGATCTGGGAAGAGGTCTGTTTGCTGCTCTCTTGGTCTGAGCTCTGCAAGCTCCTGACATAGGATTGGGTCTGTTAGCTTCTATATAGTTGAGTATCAGTGGACTGTTGATGAACTCCATCATTGTTAGTCTGCTGGGAGGTTCTGCAGGTTCAGAGTGACTGAACTGTTGGCTCCCCTTTGGTCTTGGTCTCCTGCACTGTTTTTTCCAGTACAGACTGATGTAGTGGGCTAACAACTAAAACTGAGTTAACCACTCCTGCAGAGTCATGCAGCCATATTTATGAAATTTGTTTTGTCTTAATACTCAAGTAGGGCCCTGCCATCAGTCATAGCTACTCCTTTTCACCCTGGATTTGTGAGCCAAACTGGGTAATGGATAACAGAATCCAATAGATGATACTTGTTTCTGTACCCAGTTCTAGTTCAGGGGTCCCCTGGGATCTCTCTCTCTCCCCATTTTCCTGCTCTGGTGCTCTATCTCTGTTCTCTTTCCCTCTCTGAGCACTGGAACTGATCCTTCTGCCACTGCATTGTGCTCCTGGTCACCCCTACTTCTGTATTCATAGATCTCTCTTTTAGTTTTCTAAGCTGCCCCAAGCTAGAAAAACGACTCATTAGGACTTTTTCTTGATTTTCTTGATCATAATCTAATCTGTCATGTTTTCTAGGTTTTTCTGGAAGAAGTATGTTGGGAAAGCTAGGCAAAAATGATTGCTTTTATTCTACCATCTTGACTTAATTTTGTCTTGAAGTATTTGAATCTTTCCCATTGTCTTTAGCATAATATATTGCCATGCCCCCCTCATCAGTATATCCTTTGAAATCTGTCTTTAGCCAATTTTCCAGACTAATTTCACCTCATTATTCCTCACAAACTCTATATTTCAGTTAAATTGGCCCACTTGCTCTCCCTTCTACACCATGTTCCATTTCTAGCCTCCATGCTTTATACAGGCTTGGAATGCTCTTTTTCCTCCCACCTACTTCTTGATATGTTTAGCTCTCTCCAAGTCAGCTCAAGTATCACTTCCTAAAAGCTGCCTTTCTATATTTCCATAAATGTCAGAACTCCTCCAAACTATTATTTTGCATTTATCTGGACACAAGTTGTTTTCTCCCAGTAGCATTTAAACTACCTGAGGGAAGGAACAGATTTTATCTGTATCTCTGTAGCTCTAGTACCCAGCATATTGCCTGGCACATAGTAGGTGCTTAATAAACTCATGCTAACTTGAACTGGATCAAATTGAATTGACTTGAACCAAATCAAACTGAATAAAGGAGGAGTTATCACTTCAATCATCATTTTCTGAAAAAGTTAGACAATATTAATCAAGCAATTTCTACAATGAATTGGCCAAAGAAACCCAGGAATTACCTCAGTCAACAAGTATGTGATTTCTTTGCCAAGCACAGAGACATGACAGCCAAGGTCAACACTGGTTTATAATATAAGCTCATTTGCAAAATGTTAACAGAAAAGAGTGGTGGAAGATTACAAAAGAGCCAAGCACAGTAGAGGGGAAGATGAGTCTGCAGAAAACCTAACATGAGATACAACTAAGCCAGATTTTCATGAAAACATTTCAAGAAACTTTGGTTTGCAAATGATATATTGCTGATTTTAGCCTATTGCCCAGACTATGGCATGAAGTTGAACAGGCAGCTCACTGACTTAGTCCAGCACGGTGTGTTGCAGAGGCTTGAAAGACTGGGACTATAACTGAAGAAGAGGAAGAAAAGAAAACTAATTCCATTTGAGAAATTGTGCATCACTTTTAATAATCCTAAATTGTTTCTTAGTATATATAAAAATATTTAAGTATTTTTCTAGTGTCGTCTTCAAAAAATGGATAGAGAGACATATGGTGGGTATAAGTAATCCCTAACATATTCCCAGTATTTACTGGTATGTGAGAATTTCCATAAAAGGGTAATCAAAAAATGATATAGGCTATACATGTTACAATAGTAAGGGATAATTGACATGCCAGGTGTCTAAAACAACCCCAGATGCTGTATTCTGCATAAAGCCTTTTCTGATTCTCTAGATGCTGATGCCCTCCCTCCCATAAACCACCTTGCACTTATTTAGTTTATGTTATGCATATACTTACACTATATATTAGCACAGCGCCTGGCACACATGCTTGTGGTTGACAGACTATTTGATGGACTAAATGGCACTAGCATTCACTGATTATGAAGGCTTCCAGCATGGTAACAAGATTCTCTTTGGAGGATTAATGGAAGAATATCGTCAAGAATTTAAAAACTTTATCTGAGTTGCAATCTATATCAGTTGGATTGTATTCTTTGAGGCATTGAAATATTTAAATAATCAAAGAATATGCAGTAGCAGACATGTAATGTCACTCAAAGTCAACATCTTGATGTTTTAGCCTTTCCCAGAATTTTTTTCCAGATTTGTATTCTTTGTCTCCATCCCCTGTCACTCCCTCTAATCATCTTACTATTATTGCATATCATTCCACTATTCTATACTCTGTGACTTACTTGCTAATTCTTACACAAAACACAAAATCTCCCATCTCCATGGCTCATCCTCACTTTCCTGGAATAGACTCTCTTTTCTCTCTACCTCTTAGAATCTGTGATTGCCTTCAGGAATCAGCTCAAGTGCTACCTTTTGTATGAGGTCATTTCTGGCCTCCTTGCTTCTAGTCTTTCCCCCAAGAGTATATTATAACCTTAACAATTTTATATGCGTCATTTCAATAAAATAGAAATTTTTTTAAAAAATGACACATTTTAAATTTAATAATTTATTATAAATTTGTGGGAGGTTTTCCTGCACTGAAATTTTAATGATGCAATATCATGTCGTGTAACAGTATGGTATTGTATTGTAAACAAGTCACTACATACACATATTCCTGCTGATGCATGCCGGACTTCCTGACAATACATGACAGGCTGGCCTACCAATACTTGCTTGTTAAGACCTGTCCACAGACTTGACCACCTTGATTATTACTTGCATTTTGTGTGTTTATTTGGAAAATAATGTAATCACTGTGACTTTAACTTTGTTACACAACAGATGAAACACATACGAATGGTTTTTCAAAAATTTCTTCTCTTTTCTTCTTTCCTTATGTCCCTTTATTTTTATTCAACATCACCCAATTGCACCCAAGGCTACTACTGCTACCCTGGATTGTTCCAGAGGCCCCCAGTGAGCAGTATTGCTCATTTGGAAAACTGTAAATCTAACTATTTGATATTTCCTCTTTAAGCAGAGCAGAATGGTCAGTTTTGTGACTCCAGTGTCCTGCTCTGCTTCAAGAAGAAATCAAAGACTCCCTTAGAGAAGGGTGGGCAAGATTCCAGAGATATCTATTCATACCTCCCCATAGCCAAATTTAAAGGAATCCATGTGGACATAGACATTACCTACATGAGCAGTATACACACATACACACACATACACTTCTTATATTAGTGTGAATGTATTCATTGCAATATAAATAGAAATAAATAATGAATATCCATGACATAACAGCCAAAGCACAGATGTGGAGCCAGAGAGCCTGGGTTCAATTTTTGATTCTATTGTTTACCATCCATATGACTGAGCAAATCATTGTACCAATCTTCACATCATCTATAGAATATAGAGGGTTGAACCAGATGGTCTTTAGATCCCATTGCATTCTAAATCTTATATCAAGTCCCCCACATTTACTATATTATCATGAACATACTACCTGTCAGTAGGGGTTCTTCTACTTAAGAGAGAAGGATGTGAAGGATCTGGCAAAATTTTTAAAGAGCAGAAAAATAAAGGCCCTGAGGAAAGGTTAAAGGACCTGGGAGTGCTTTGCTTGCAGAAGCTATGACTGAAAGTTGACAATAAAAGTCATAAAATATGCCAAGTGTCATCATAAAGAGGAACACAGCCTCCTCTTTCCTTCATCTAGGCAACAATTCAGAGATACTGGAGGGTGGACTCTGCATTGGCTGGGAAAGGGCCAGTGGTACTGCAATTGCATTTGTTGCCAAGCTGAAAATCAAACGAGGTTGCCTGTAGTTCTGCCCAAGTACCAGAGGGCTGACATTAGAGAAATCCTTCCATTTTTCTAGAAATCTAAAGGAGGGATGACTGAGGAAGAGGGGCCTAGATCAATTCCCCATGGGCTGGAAACTGGAAAGTGGGAAGATTGTTACTCTCTAAGGCCCTTCAAAAACTCCCTCTCTTCCTTAGTTTTCCCTAGGAAAAGGAAACTCAAAATCCCCCATTTTCTTTCCTCACTGATGGTCTCAGAGGATAACATCTTCCTTCCTCCTACCTATTTAGAGGACTTATTTAATACCAGCATTCTGGAATTTCACTGGTGCTATAGCCACATCTGTCTTACTTCTGATTTGGCAACAAATGCTGTTGATTTCCTATATCCACCAAAGACATGGGATTAAATTGCCTCAGGGAGAAATTTTAGTTATACAAAAGAAAGATTTTCTGACTGCAAAGTCTGTTAGACAGTGGAGCACATCACTGGAGGGATCTGGGGTATCTCCTTCCTCTGAATACCTTTCAAACAGGCACGCTTGGACACAATGAGGTTTTCTTGCCTGGAGGCATGAGCTAAAGGTCCTCCTCACCTGATTCTAATCAGGGTTTCAATGGTAAAGAAAAAATAAAGGGAGTCAAGGCCTCATCCTCCACTGTGGAATGACAAGCTTATTTCTCATTTCTTTATTTCCAGAACCATTAAAAAAAAGAGCCCAACACCCTGCAGCTAATAGTACAAAGCATGCCACCAGGCTAAGTATAGTTCTGCTTTGTAGTATACAATTGAGAAAAATTACCCTACATTATTGCAATTGCTTCTTAACTGGTCTCCTGGTCTCCAGGCTCTTCCTTGTCCCCCAAACCCATATTTCAAATCACTGCTAGATTAATCTTCTTAATTTATATCTCCGGTCAACTGTCATTCCCTTGCTTAAAAACTTTTGGTAGTTCCTCCTTGTCTACCATATAAACTTCAAACTCTTTAACCTGTCATTTAAGACCCTCCTCAATTCAGCCTTAATCTACCTTTCCTACCTTTGATCACCACTCCTCCCTTTCACATGCTCTATGTTCTAGCCAAAGTCACTTGACTACCAGCCCTCCCTTCTACACACACACACACACACACACACACACACACACACACACACACACACACATTCATACCCCTCATGCTTTCCAACTTTTTTGTTTTCCCTCATACCATTTCTTCTGTGTGAAATGCCTTCATTCTCAGACCTAGTCTTTCTCGTGAAATTTAGTCCTACATGAGGGGGTTATCTATCCCAAGCATTTGAAGACTTCCCCCAGAAAATGGGTAAGCAAGAAATCTGTGTTCCAACAGCTATGAAAGCCCCTGAAGCAGGTACTGTGGAGGGCTTAAAACTTAGTCAGACACTGAAGATGCCAGTGTCATCAACTACAACCCAGGCCATCTTCAGTTGTCTTGATTTTTATCTTGCCACTGGAATTCAATGGCTCTGGTAGTATGAATCTGATGACTTTGTGTAACTCTGCCTCACTTAAATCCAGTTTCACGCACAGTCAAGACATCACCCCATGATGTCATTGGTCTTCTTTGAAAATGAAGAAGAAAAAATAACAACAGTACTACATCACCAACTACCTGTTGAATATTTCCAACCAGATGTTCCATAGGCATTTCAAATTCAACATGCCCAAACCAGAACTCATTATCTTTCCCTAAAACTTTTCCCTTCTTCTTGTCCTCTCTATTTTTATCATGAGAACTACTCTTTTTAGTCACCTGGGTTCACACTCAGCTTTTCACTCTTACTCATCTCCCTTCCAACTAATCAAATCACTTGCCAACTTTTGTTGATTCAGCCTCTACAACAGCCTCCCATCTCTACCCTTCTCTCCATTCATGCCTCAGTCATGCAATAATCTCTTGCCTAAACCTTTACAAGATGGCTCAGGAGGAGAAGTGAGGCTGGTGACCTTGCACAGCCCTGCCTCACTCAAAACAGACAAGTGCAAGTCATGTCATCATTTCTCTGATGTCATGTCCTCTTCAAAAGTGAAGGAGAAACACAACAATCTCTTGCCTAAACTCTTACAACAGCCTCCTGTTTGATCTTTTCACCCAATTCTCTTCCCTCTCCTATTTATCTTCTACCCACACAGGCCATTCCCACCTCTCATTGTCCTCAAAAATATTCTGGCAACTCTCTATTGCCCATAAATTTGAATACAAACTTCTCTGTATTTTAAAGCTGTCCACATTCTGGCTCCAACTTTTTATGCTTTCTCTCTAGCTATCAGAATCTTATCCTCCATGAAAGACCCAGTTCAAATGCTACATTCTCCATTCAGAAGCAATCTTTCCTTCATTTCTATTTCCATAGGACTTTGTTTATACCACTCCAATGCCATGTATTACAATATGTCTTCTCATTATATCCACCTATGAATGTGTCTTCTCTCTCCTAGTTGACTGTAAGATTCTTGAAAGCAGAAAGTATGGATTACTTATTTATATATTCCCCATAGTCTATCATAATAGTCTTACAGTAATTGGTGCATATAATGAATGGTTATGACTCACATTTCTAGCACAGTTAATAAAGTATTATTTTTAACATAACTAGACTATTAAATAGGTAATGAAAGTATTATTATACCCATTTTATAAATGATAAAACTGAGGCTCAGAAGGGCCACTTTACTTGCCTAAAGTTGAACAAACTAGGGTATGGAATTGGAATTCAGTGATCCTGCCTCTATGTCTAATATTCTTCCTGATTCTATGTCACAGTTTCCTAATAAGGACTTTTTGGAGGACTGTTGTAAAATATTTTCATTTACTAAAATTAACAGGTTTCTATTGCTTTTTGCTATCAATTCTATCTCACCCCTTTTCTAGGACCTTGTTTTCTTAATTATCACCTCCCTCTCCAACATCTTAAAATGCTTCTCCTCAGTCTTCTTTTATTGACTTCATATGTACTCTGGTTTCTTCAAAACTATAACTAAAAATTCTTATGCTTAGGGCAAATTCAATTGCATGGAGACAGGAAGGGAAAAGATAGTGGCAACATAGAAGAGAATTAAGTCCAACTATGCTTTTCCTGCTGGTGACATAGTTTCCTGAGGGAGGAGCTGACCATCTCCCACACAGTCCAGTTCACTTGGGGAAAGATGGACTCTCAGAAAAGGAGAAGAAAGGAATAGGGCTTTAAGAGTGGATACCTAGGGAAAGAGGCAGGGACAGGGAGCGGAGTCAAGGTGGTGGACTAGAATGATGCATTTATACTAGCTCTTCCCCTACAACCCATAAAATACTTGTAAAGAATGACTATAAAGAATGGCAAATTCTGGAGCAGCAGAAGCCACACAACAATGGAGTGGAGGAGACTTCCAGCCCAGGGTGACCTAGAAGGCTGATGGAAAAGTTCTTTCACACTGGATGCAGAGTGGAGTGCCAAGCCTTGGCCATGGCACCTGGAGGAGCAGGGCCAGAGCAAGCTTCAGGGAAGAATTCCCAACAGCAGCAGAGATCCCTCAACCCACAGGCACCAAAGGTCAGTGAGAGGGCATTTTCAGCTGGCTGAGAGGGGAGCAAGGTGGCACCAGCAGAGGCCACAGAGGGCAGAGATGGTTCCCATGGTAGGCAGCAGCAAGTGTCCATTGTTGGAGGCCTCATTGTAAAGACCCTGGGGGAATTGAGCAGCTGATCTGAACCTCAGCCCTGAGTGCTGGCATGGTGGAACTGGAGGCAAGGTGGTTGTGGAGAGGGTATTATAGTACTTGAAGATTCTGGGCATAAAAGTTTTCTGGTTGCTCCCAGACCAGTGTGCAGGCTTGACTGTGCCACCCTGGAGAAACTGAGATCTTACAGGGTCCCAGAGTATATCCTACTCTTGACAAAGAAACCAAAAGTCAAGTAACTGGTTGAGAAAATGCCCCAAAGGGGGAAAAAATAATAAGACCACAGAAAGTTACATTCTTTGTAAACAGGTATCTTCTCCCATCTTTTCAGATGAGGAAGAGCAATGCTTATCATTAGGGAAAGACATAAAAGTCAAGGCTTCTGTATCCCAAATATCCAAAATAAATATTCAATGGGCTCAGGCCATGGAAGAGCTCAAAAAGGATTTTGAAAATCAAGTAAGAGAAGTGGAGGAAAAATTGGGAAGAGAAATGAGAGAGATGCAAGATGAAAAGCAAGTCAACAGCTTGCTAAAGGAGAACCAAAAAAGTGCTGAAGAAAGTAACACCTTTAAAAATAGACTAACTTAATTGGCAAAAGAGGTTCAAAAAGTCAATGAGGAGAAGAATACTTTAAAAAGCAGAATTAGCCAAATGGAAAAGGAGATTCAAAAGCTCACTGAAGAAAATAGTTCTTTAAAAATTAGAATGGAACAGATGGAAGCTAATGACTTTATAAGAAACCAAGAAATCACAAAACAAAACCAAAAGAAGGAAAAATGGAAGATAATGTGAAATATCTCATTGGAAAAACAACTGACCTGGGAAATAGATCCAGCAGACGATTAAAAAATTATGAGACTACCTGAAAGCCATGATCAAAAAGAGAGTCTAAACATAATTTTTCATCAAATTATCAAATATATCAAAAATTAAATATAAAAACTATCAAATACCCCTGATATTTTAGAACCAGAGGGCAAAATAAATATTGAAAGAATAAATAAATATTGAAAGAAATCCAAAAAGAGAAACTCCTAGGAACATTGTAGCCAAATTCCAGAATTCCCAGGTCAAGGAGAAAATATTGCAAGTAGCTAGAAAGAAACAATTTGAGTATTGTGGAAATATAATCAGAATAACACAAGATCTAGCATCTTCTACATTAAGGGATCAAATGGCATGGAATATAATACTCCAAAAGTCAAAGGAACTAGGATTAAAACCATGAAATACCTACCCAGCAAAACTGAGTATACTACTTCAGGGGGAAAAATGATCTTTCAATGAAATAGAAGACTTTGAAGCATTCTTGATGAAAAGAGCAGAGCTGAAAAGGAAATTTGACTTTCAAATACAAGAAACTAGAGAAGCATGAAAAGCTAAACAGGAAAGAAAAATCATAAGGAACTTGCTAAAGTTGAACTGTTTACATTCCTATATAGAAAGATAATATTTGTAGCTCTTGAAACTATCTGGGTAGATGGAGGGATTATACACAGGGTGGGGGAGGGAGGTGGGAGGGAGAGGGACAGAGAGGGAGAGAGAAGGACAGAGAGGGAGAGAGAGAGGGTGAATTGAATAGGAAGGGGTCATATCTAAAAAAATAAAATTGAGGGGTGAGAGAGAAATATATTGGGAAGAAAAAGGGAGAAATGGAATGGAGCAAATTATCTCTCATAAAAGAGGCAAGAAAAAGCTTTTCCAATGGAGGAGAAAAGGGGGGAGGTGAGAGGGAAAAAGTGAAGCTTACTCTCATCATTTTTGTCTTAAGGAGGGAATTACATGCACACTCAATTTGGTATGAAAATCTATCTTACAATATAGGAAAGTAGGGGAGAAGGGTATAAGCAGGGTGCGGGGGGAATGATGGAAAGGAAGGCAAATGGGAGGAGGGGCAATTAGAAGTAAACACTCTTGGGGAGGGACAAGGTCAAAAGAGAGAAGAGAAGAAATGGGAGGCAGGATAGGATGGAGGGAAATATAGTTAGTCTTACACAACACGACTATTCTGGAAGTCATTTGCAAAACTACACGTATTTAACCTATATTGAATTGTTTGCCTTCTCAGTGGGAATGGGTGGGGAGGGAGGAAGGAAGAGAAGTTGGAACTCAAAGTTTTAGGAACAAATGTTGAGTATTGTTCTTGCATACAAGTGGAAAATAAGAAATACAGGTCATGTGGTATAGAAATTTATCTTTCCCTACAGGACAAAAGAGAACATGGGGATAAGGAAAGGGAGAGATGTTAGAAGGGAGGGTAGATTGATGGTAGGGGTAATCAGAATGCTCACGTTTTGGGGCAGGGGGGAGAGAAGAGATTGGAAGAAAATTTGGAATTCAAAATTTTATGGAAATGTATGTTGAAAACTTAAATAAAAACAAACAAAAAAAAAGAAAAAAGAGAAGAAAGAAAAAAGAGAAGAAAGAGACAGAGAGTTTTATAGCACAAAGAAATGTGAGCCAGGTGAACACTAGAAACAAGACATGGAGATAGTAGTTACCAAGAGAAAGTAATGTGTCTTTCTGATTAGGAAGTACTCATTCTGGATATTGATACCCTGGGGCAAAGCACAAGTCACCCCACACTAGTTATTGCTCATGTCTTAAAAATAAAGACAAAAAAACCCTTTCTCTTGACCCTTCCACCCATTATCTAACCTATGTCCTACCAACTGATCACCACCAAAATTGTCAAACTAACAGTCTATACCATTTGCCTCTGCTTCCAACATACCATTCCCACATTATCTTCATGATTTCTGTATTCCACTTTTAAGAGCGCTGAAGGTGTTTTCTTTTTTAAAATTTATTTATTTATTTTTTAGTTTTCAACATTCATTTCCACAAGATTTTGACTTCCAAATTTTCTCCCCATCTCCACCTTATCCCGCAGCCTGAGATGACATTCATTCTGATTACCCCTTCCCCCAGTCTGCCTTTCCTTTTGTTATCTCCCTCTTTTATCCCCTTCCCCTTTACTTTCTTGAAGGGTAAAATAGATTTCTATACCCCATTGCCTGTATATATTGCCAGTTGCATATAAAAACAATTTTTAACATTTGTTTTTAAAACTTTGAGTTCCAAATTCTCTCCCTTCTTCCCTCCCTACCCACCCTCATTGAAAAGGCAAGCTATTCAATATAGATCATATATGTGCAGTTATGCAAAATACTTCCATACTAGTCATGTTGTGTACAACGTGGGACTCGTGTTGGAGGAGGAAAAGAGGTCTGAGTAGAGTACCCTATCTGTCCCTCTTTCCCTTATGTCCTTGTTGTAACCCTCTCCCCCAAATCGATTCACTAGGACCCCTCTCAGAGATGTCCAAGTCTGGCTGGGGGCAGGCGTTCGGATTTCTACATGGAAATGTGATATTTATAGCTCATGAAACCTTTCTCAGTATTAAGGTAGTTGGAGGAAATATAGATAGATAGATAGACAGACAGATAAATGGTACAGGGTGAGTTGAATATGAAGGGATGATATCTAAAAAATAAAATTAAGGGGTGAGAGAGGAAAATATAGGGAGAAGAAGAAAGGGAGAGAGATAATGGAGTAAATTAACATAAAAGAAGCAAGAAAGAGGTTTCACAATGAACGGGAAGAGGGGGGAGGTGAAAAGGAATGAGTGAACCTTACTCTCATCAGATTTGGCTTCAGGAAGAATAACATACACACTCAACTGGATATCTTACACTACAGGAAAGTTGGGGAGAAGGGGATAAGAGGAGGGAGGGGGATAATTGGGAGGGAGGGGAGATTGGGGGAAGGGGTAATCAGAAGCAAATATTTTTGAAAAGGGACAGGATCAAAGAAGAAAATAGAATAACTGGGGAATGGGATAGGATGGAGGGAAATAGG
Source organism: Potorous gilbertii (assembly GCA_028658325.1). NCBI lineage: Eukaryota > Metazoa > Chordata > Mammalia > Diprotodontia > Potoroidae > Potorous > Potorous gilbertii. The sequence continues at coordinate 2,247,583 of CM053773.1, forward strand.
TCAGTCTTTCACAGCATGAAAGTGATTTCTTAAAGATCATCAATGGCCGTCTTCTTGCCAAGTGGCCTTTAGTCAGACCTGAGATTCTTTTATCTGTAATATGGATGATAAGATTTAGAGTTAAAAGAGATCTGGGAGGCCATCTAATCCAAGTGTCTCATTTTACAAGTAAGGAAAATGAGGTTCAGGGTCATGAAATTACTTGCCCAAAGTTATACAAGTTATGTCCAAAATTGCACCAACTTTGAGAAGAACCTGTATATATTCAGAGGCAGGATTTGAATTCAGATCTTCTGACTCTAGAGTCTGTGCTTTTTCCATTGCTTAACACTTAAGACCCATTCTGCGTGCACATTGCCTGGCATATAGGATCACAGGATCATAGATTTAGAGCTAGAAAGGATCATAGACACCATCAGATCCAATTCCCTTATCTTACAAATGAAGAAACTGAGGCACAGAGAAGTCAAGTGATTTTCCCAGGATCTTGGCTAGGGTTGAACTCAGGTCTTTCTGAATCCAAGGTCGGGGCTCCATCCATTAGATCACACTGCCCAAACATTTAATAAATGCTGTTTTTGTTCCTTCCTTCCCCTCTTTGGCTTCTTTGACATTGTACTTTTCCTGATTCTGTTTCTCTCCTAACCCTTTCAGTGGTGGGTGAATGCCAGTCCACAGGCCCCAGCTTTACTTTTTGCTTTGTGCACTCATTCCCTCCAATTGGCTGAAGAACTAAAATAATTCAAACTATTATATTGATGCAAATTTATATCTCCAGGCTGTTCTCCATGCCTATATTTTTCAACTGCTGATAGGTGGCATGGTGGATAGAGTTCTGGGTCTGGAGTCATAAAGACTCATCTTTTCCTGAGTTCAAATCTGGACTCAGACTCTTTACTATCTGTGTGACCCTAGGCAAGTCATTTAACCCTGTTTGCCTCACTTTTCTCATCTGTAAGATGAACTGGAGAAGGAAATGGCAAGTCACTCCAGTATCTTTGCCAAGAAAACCCTAAATAGGGTTGTGCAGAGTCAGATACAACTGAAATGAGTGAACAAGAACAAATAGGACATCTCCATTGGCTTTTACCTTTAATTTACTGTGTTCTAAACTGAAGTCACTTTCTTCCCCTACTGAATGAGCTCCCTTTTTTCACCACCTCACTTTCATCTGGAGCAACACCTTTCTTCTAGTGTCTCGAAGACTTAACAGCTAGGAATCATCTCTGATTCTTCACTAGCTTCTATCTTCATAAGTGAGACAGCTGTGTGTGGGTTGTTTTTTTAGGGATTTGGGAAGTAAACAGGATTCTAGTTACAGAATAGTCATTGTCAAGTAATGTCTGGTCAAAGTTCATGACATGATGGAGTCTGAAAGCTTGGCAAAGCAAAAGACCTTGAAAGATCTGCAAACATGATAGCTTCTAGGGCCATGGTGGAAGACCATGGTGGAAGTACAATATAGTGAGGAAGGCACCACATTTGGTATCTGAGGACCTTGGTATGAAACTTGGATTTATGAATCTTGGTCACCTGCACAAACTTGAGTAAATATCTTAATCTCTTCAAGTCTGTTTTCTTATTTGTAAAATGAGAGAGTTGAACTAGATGACCTCTAAAGTCCCTTCCAGTTCTAAACTATGAGCCAATGAACTGCTAGGGCCCAATGGCTGCCTTTTTAGCTTCAGCAGCTAAGATTTTCACCAGTCAATTCTACTATTAAAGTGGGTTGTCCTAGACAAGGAATTCTTAATCTCAAATCCATGATCTTGGTTTTGTAATATTTTGATAACTATAATTCAATATAATTTGCTTCCTTTGTAATTCTACATATGTTGTTTTACACATTTGAAAACATGATTCCAAGAAGGAGTTTATAACCTTTATCAGGCTGACCAAAGGGACAAGGAAACAAAAAAAGGTGAAGAAGCCCTGGTCCTTCAAGGGATCAAATCTATCAGGTACTTTCTGATCTTTCACAAAAGAGACTGAATTCTTCCCTACATAGAAAATTGCTATTTCCATGTCTTAATGGCAGTGTTATATCCTCCAAGCACACTTAGGGCTTAGCTAAAGGATTCTGGTCCATCAAGATCTCAGATGCCCAGCCCCCACCTTCAGGCAGAGATCTTTTTTGTTTTGTTGGGTTTTTTTGCAAGGCAGTTGGGATTAAGTGACTTTCCCAGAGTCACACAGATGGTAAGTGTCAAGTATCTGAGGTCACAGTTGAACTCAGGCCCTCCTGACTCCAGAGCTAGTGCTCTACCCACTGCACTACCAAGCTGCCTTACTGAGATTCTTTATAGGAGAATCTGCAGTGGCAGCCCTGGAGCTCCTTCTGTCACCAAGACCAATAAGATCATGAACAACTGTGTTCATATAAACTTGAAGGTGCTATGTTAATGTCATCTATTATAATTACGAAATCCTTTTGTTCCTTTAAAATGTCTCGGGGTTTTGCCTTCTGTTGCTGTTCTCACTAGCATAGTTCTGCCCCTGATTGCTTCCTATTTGTGGCACCACAATAGCCAAACTAGCTAGTTTCCCTGGCTTCATTTTCTACCTCCATTCCACCTTTAATTCACCTTGAACACTTCTTTCAGACTAATCTTATTAAAACAGTTTTTTTTAAACCACATAATGCATTTGATCAAAAAAAAAATTGTAAGAGATAGTAAATCCTGCTTCTTACTGAATTTTCTGCTTAGTCTTTTATGCCTTCCTGATCCCAAACTATGTATGTATCTATGTATCTATGTATGTATCTTCCATTTAGATCCTAATCAGGCTAGTCTCCTCATTGTTCCGGTATAAGCTATACTTATCTATGCATGTGGGGGCCTTTACTTATGAATTCTCTCCAAACCCAAAAGAAATCCATCCTTCTTTCTGCTTCTTTTGTCATCTTTCCAAAGCCTAAATATCTTTCAAAACCCAGACCAAGCCATATCATTTCCAAAAAGCCTTACCCAACTAAATCAGCCCACACTGACAATCAAATCAGCTAAGTACCTGTTATGCTCCAGGCTCTCTGCTAAATTCTGATAGGCTTTGTGATGAAGTGGGGCAAGTGCTTCATTTGGAGACACAGGAGCTGGGTTCAGATCCTGACTCAGTCACTTAGTATCTCTGTACCCTTGGTCAAGTCTCTTAACTTCTCTAGACCTCAATGGTAAAATGAATGGAATTGAAATACATGATTTCCATGGTCTCTTTCTTTCCTCTGACTAGATGACTTCTGAGGAGCCTTTTAGCTGTAGGCCAATTATCTCTACTTTCTCTGTAGTTGTTATTTCTGAATCAACTGAATTCCTAAGCTGTGTGTGTGTGTGTGTGTGTGTGTGTGTGTGTGTGTGCCTGCGTGCTGTGTGTGTCTTATGGCCACCAACTAGGCTATAAGTCTTTTTTTTTCTTTATTTATTTTCAGTTTTCCACAATCACCTCCACACATCCCAGATTTTTTCCCCTCCTTCCACACTCCCTCCCTGAGACGGCATGCAATCTCATTTTGGCTCTACACATACATTCCCACTAAATACATTTTCACCTTAGTCATGTTGCATAGAAGAATGTAAATGAATGGGAGAAACAATAAAACAAAACAAAACATAACATAACATAACACAAGAGAAAATGGTCTGCTTCATTCTGAAATCCAATTCCATAGTTCTTTCTCTGGATGTGGAAGGCATTTTGTCTCAAGAGTTCATTGGGCATTTTTTAGGTCCTTGCATTGCTCTGAAGGAATAAGTCAACCAGAAAAATTTCTCATACACCATGGTTGCTGCTGTGTACAAAGTTCTCCTGGTTCTGTTCCTTCCACTCAGCATCAGTTCATATAAGTCCTTCCAGGCCTCTCTGAAGTCTTCCTTTTCATCATTTCTTATAGCACAATAGTATTCCATGACATTTATATAACACAGCTTGTTCTGCTATTCCCCAGTTGATGGGCATCCCCTTGATTTCCAGTTCTTGGCCACTACAAAGAAAGCTGCTATAAATATTTTTGTACATGTGGGACCCTTTCACATTTTTATGATCTCTTTGGGATACAGTTCTAGAAGTGATGTTGCTAGGTCAAAGGGAATGCACATTTTTGTAGCCCTTTGGGCTTAGTTCTAAATTGAAATCCAGAAAGGTTGGATCAGCTCACAGCTCCATCAACAATGAATTAGTGTTCCAACTCTCCTACATCTTCTCCAACATTTATCATCTATAAGTCTTCCAAAGAAAAGACTCATGTCATAGATTTTCTGTAGCCACAATAGTGCCTTCAAGAAATTATGATACTCCAGGTACAGTGCTAAGCACTGGGGATACAAAGAAAAGACAAAAAGAAAATGTCTTACCCTCAAGGAATTCAGTTCTAAGGAGGGAAATAACTAAGATATACACAGAGTAGATAATTCAGATGGCATGATGCAAACAGCTGGAATTTCCTGCAGAAGATGGGCTTTAAGCTGAATATTGAAACAAACTAGAGAAATTATTTAATATTCCATAGAGAGGCAGTGTGGGGGAACAGAAAAAAATCCAGGACTTGAGAAGGGAGACTTGTGTGCGAAATCTGGCCATGACATTTGCTAGCTGGGTGATCAAGTGTGAGTCTCTAGATTTCAATTTCTCATTTGTAGAATGAGGATAGTAATATCTCTGCTATCCATCTCATGAATGTATTACAAAGAAAGAACTCAAATAAACTTGAAATACATGTTTCTTTATTAAGATAGGGTTTTATCAGTGATTTCATCAGGTATTGAACTGCCTAGTGTGGAAATTTTTTTTACCTATGAAGATCCATGACTATCTGTAATGTACAGTTTTTCTGAGAGTTACCAGCAATGCTTGGAAGTTAGGTGATTTTCCTGTGGTCATATAGCTTATACTTGTGTCACAGACAAGGCTTGAACTCAGGTCACCTTGACTTCAAGGCCAAACCTTTATCAACATGGTATGCTGCCCTTCAATGTGGCAAGTATTTAATACATATTGGATGACTGATTAATTTATTTCTTATGTGGCATTCTTTATTTTAGTAGTAGTGTCTTGTACATGGTAGGTGCTCAGGAAATAGCTTTCTGAACGAATCAATATGCCCAATATATTCTGATTTTTTTCCTGATTCTTGTGGAGTTAAATAAGGCATTCATTACTTGCTTTTTTTCCAACCTAGTCACCAAAAGGCAACAGAAGAATTAGAAACTTCAAAATCTGCTGTGTGCATTAAATTAAGAGTATAATTTATAGATGCCCCTTAATCTCCTGGGTTACATAACCCAAGTCATTTCCCTGTTGGAGGAGGAAGACACAACAGCAATGCCTTAACTCTCTTTTTCTGGGACAAACATAATAATTAGGAAAGCAGAAGGTAAGTTTCCTCTACATTCACATCCTCTGCATTCACATTCTTGGGACTGAGGAGCTGCCAAGAAGTGTCTCTTCCTCTCCAACCCTGGCTTCTATAAGAAACAGAAAATAGGATCAGGAGCTTTACCTTGTTCTACTTTAAGTTTCTGAAATAATATTAACACATTTATATTGCGTTTTATGAGAGGAAGCATGGCATAGAGTTTAAAGAACCAGCTTTGGAGTCAGGAACACCTTAGTTCAAGTCACATCTCTATATTAGCAGAGAGACAATGGGAGAGTACTTAACCTTCAGGCAACTCGAAGACTGGGTTAAAAATTAATTCACTTCTGGTTCTAATTCTATGGTCTAACATTCCAGGCTTATTTGGTAGAGAGTGTTACCACATCAAAGAGTTCCTCACACTGATAAATAAAGATTGAGGGCAAGGGCGGAGGGAGAGACAGAAAGTCAGATTTTAGGATGTACACAACACTTCCCTTACAGCAGCCTGTGAGGGAGGTAGCACACTCTTCTATTTGCCAGCTGTCTCTTTATTTACATCCTCTGAAAAAGCTCATGCGAGGGTTCAGGTGCCCTCAGAACATTAGATTGGAACCCCGTCAGCTCCCTCCCCTTCCTTCCATTAAGATCAAATGACAGGTATAGAAATAGACCTCTTCCTCTGTTTCTAGTGGGATTTGGAATTGATAGAAGACGCCACCAGTACTGCCACAGAGATAGGAAATTCTGCGATCGCCCCTGTTGCTGACCCACTGCCTCATTCCCCATTCCATAATCCGGGACACCTGACCTTGTCAGGCACCATCTCACCATACCTCTACCTACCCTTCTCGCTTACTGCTCCAGCTACTGACCTCTGTCAGCTTCCTGGCTAGTTAAAGCACCGCAAATAGCCGAGGTGGCTACTACCGGGCTCTCGGTCCGACCGCCTATTAAAGAACCGCACAGCTCCTGCTGAAACTCAGGGCCAGTCCAATGACATTAAACAGGCTGGAGGAAGCAGGCGGTGCTGGGGTAAGGCACCCTTGCGATGGGGTCTCATTTGTACCTTCTACCTGGGTCATCTCTGCACGTCACAGAGAGAACTTGGGAAACACATCATCTATTTTCTGACATCGGAGTCGAAGCATTTCTAACTCTGTAGGCATAGATCTTCTATTTGAGACCCCAAACTTTTTAACCTCCCTCCCTCCCTTCCCATCCCTTCCCCCGTTTGAGCTGATGGCCCCCGGACCCCGGGGGAGAAGGGCCTCGGACCAGCACGGACGCAGCTTGGGTCCGTACGTGTTTGGGTCCCGCATGCGGTAATGTGCTCCGCTCCGATGACACTTTTAGTTGCTAATAATAGAGCAGATGAAGTAATATTTGCAATTGACGTTCCTGAGCATTTGATTGGATAAGTGCGTCGGCTGTAGGGGGCTGGATTGATGGATCGCATTAGTATTCCTGTCCTATCCATGGGCCGGGTTGCTAGCCACGTCAGTCTGCCAGATTCCCTGCGTCTACCAGTCCCATCGCGGGTCCGTTTCGGATGCTCCAGCGGAGCAGCCCTTAGAGACGGGGTCCAGGCCAGCCTTCAGAGCTCGGAGCTGGGAGAGGGGGAGGGAGCGAGGAGGCTGGGGAGGCCAGCGCGAAGCCACGGAAGCCGGGGCGCCCTCCCGCCAGCACCCCCTCCGCCCCTGGCCCCTGGCGGCTCCGGCTCCCAAGGCTGCTCCCCCTTCTGAATGGAAGCTCTGCGCCGCCAGGCTCCTCGTCCTTGCCTCGCCTGCAGACCCATGCCGACAGCCGCGCTCAGCGAGCCGCCCGCGCCCGGCTGCCCCTGCAGGGGCTGAGGGGCTGCCGAGGGCGACCCGACCGTCCGCGCCGTGCCCGGAGCGATGCCGCAGAGCGCGGCGCCCGCTCGCTCCGCTCTCCTTCGCGCCGAGGCGGGCCAGCCGCCCCGGCTGCCGCCGCTGCTCTGAGCGCCCGGGAGAGCGACCCCGGCTCCTCGGCCGCGCCCGCGGGGCCCCCGGGCAGCCCAGCCGCGGCTTCGGCTTGGTGGATGTGTCTGCATGAGTTCTGCACCGAGTGGGCGCAGAAAGCGCCCCGGCCGGCCCGCCCGCCCCGCTCGCCCCTCGATCTTTCAGATCAGCAAGCCGACGCTGCCGGGCGGGGACGGGGAGCGCAGGGGCAGCGGCTCCGAGAGCGCCCACAAGAGCCAGCGAGCCCTGGACGACTGCAAGATGGTGGGTGAGCGCCCAGGCAGTTTTGGGGGGTGGGGAGCCCTGCGGCTCCGGTGCCACTCCCCCCTCGGGTCTCTATTCCCATCACGTGCAGTTGCACTATTTTTAAAACTGCAGCCCCCCCCAGCCCTCCTCGCCCGATTCGGGTGGACACCCGTGTCCCCTTGGTTAGAAGGGGCAGTGAGTGCTAGGACGCAGCCTCCGGGTCTTGGGGAAATACGGGGGCCCAGGAGCGCCCCACGGTTCACGGTTTCTCTCCCTCCTGGGAATGGTGGCTGCCAAGGAGACGGTGAATGGGGGCTCTGAAAGGGGAAAGGGGGAGAAAGCGAGGAGGAGGGAAAAATCCCAAACACATACACTATGCTTGCTGCGGAGAGGCGGCTGGTTCCAGGGCAGCGAATGGAATGATTTTCCACTTGTGATGCTCCCAAACCGGTCTGCCTTTGGGAGGCTGGAGTCCTTCAGGGGTGGGCCTGGCCCAAGAAGGGTCTGCAGCTTGGTGGGTACCCCCTTGACAAAGTGTTTTCTGAAAAAAAGACAAGGGATCTCTTTGTGGTAATCTCTCAGCCACTTGAGACATTTCCAACCTTGATCCAGTCAGAGTGGGGAGCGCATCCGAGTAGAAATCATGACGGTCTAGTTTGGAAGGTAAACCTTTGAACAGGGCCAAATCAGGACTAACTGTTTATCTCCAAGGTTCTGAGCAGTTCAGTATCTGAAATGTTTAGGGGTCTGAAAAATTCATTTCTGGCCAATTTCTTGAGTGGGTCCACTGGAAGACAGGCCTTCTGTTCATATGTATTGGAGTATGAAACTGCTGGATTTTTTTGTCTCATGAAAGTAACTCATCTTTCTTCCAGCTTGTCCAAGAATTCAATACCCAAGTGGCCCTGTATCGAGAGTTAGTCATTTCTATTGGGGACGTCTCAGTCAACTGTCCATCCCTAAGGGCTGAAATGCACAAGACCAGAACCAAAGGCTGCGAGATGGCCCGGCAGGCCCATCAAAAACTTGCTGCAATCTCAGGGTAGGACACATTTTTACATTTTATGATAGTGTGTAAATGAGACATGAATGTAAGCATGTAAGAATGTAGGGTACTGCCTGATCATTGACTTGGCCACTCAGCTCTGCATACTTCTGGAGGGGGTAACTAGGTATCCTAAGATTTGGAGGCCTTCCAAGAAAGGAGAGACCATGTTCTAAACATAGTCTGAAGACTGTGTTGCTCCTACATGCATATTTTAGGAAGGAGAAGGAGGTAGTTACGTGGATCTTTACATGATCCTGGCTAAAAGCAGGAAGAGAAAAATCTCTTCCTGATGAAATGAGAGAGGAATAAGAGCTTTTTTGTTGTTCTTGTTGCATGGTTGGGCATCAGAATGAAATTAAATGTGGATTCTGGAGGCTGATTTTATCATCTTCTCAGTGCACAAGAGAGAAACAGGCCTTTGCAGTAGGAAAGGAAATCTCCACTAAGTCTCAGAATTACTGAAAGATTGATACAACTCACAAAATGTCACTTTGGTGAATTTCTGTGGCTCACTTAGAAGACTTAAAGTAAACAAAGATATGAATTGCTCATTCTGGTGTAGGGGATAGGCAAAGAAAGTTAAAATATGAAAAGTGATTGTTTAAAAATTATCTATTTACTTATAGTTTTTGGTTTTCAACATTTGCTTTTATAAAATTTTGAGTTCTAATTTTTCTCCCTCCTTCATGTTCCCTCTCCCCAAGTGAGCATGCAATCTGATATAGGCTATACATTGAATTGAAAAGTGCCTTTTTGGGGGAAAATAATCATCAAATTCAAATTAATCTTTGTTTCCCTATTTTTTTTTATCACACTGATTATTTTTCAAGCTGACTTAGTTGATACTTCAAAAGATCTTTGATTATGCCTGGTTTGGCATCTTCCTCACTCTCAGATTTCACCCCTGCTATATACTTGTATCACCTTGTGGCCATCATTCTAGTAAACAATTAGTGGAAAAAAGTCCTTAGACGAAAGATGTACATCCTATGGCTGGACTCAAGTTTTTTGCGTTGTAAAAAGACTTTGCAAAAGTCTTTGCATGTTGGTAGAACCTGCCAGAATCTATCTGCACAACCTTTTGAGTGTCAGTTCCATGCCTCAGTGAAGTATTGAAGTAGCACTTCAGCAAAAGATTTATTTAACATAATGAAAACTTTTCTCCTTGGCTTCCTATCTTCTGTCTGGATCCCCTCAGTAAAGGAATATCACTAAAATACTGATGTGACATGATATCCACATTGATAATATTCTAAAAGATGAATTCCAGCTGTGATTTAATAAGAGAAGTGGAAAATCAGTGGAATCCAGTAATATATGCTGCAGATCGAATAGCTATTGTGGATGTCTCATTTACTCTTCCCAGACTTTTCTTGCGGTGACCTTTAATGTCAGTTTCACCTTTGTAGCATCTCTCTAATATGCCCCCTTCTGTCCTCTAACACTGCCATGATTCTAGTGCAGGCCCTCATTACTTCATGCCTGGACTATTGTAATAGGCTGTTGATGGGTCTGCCTGCCTCATCTTTCCCCAGTCTAGTCTCTCCTCTGTTCAACCACTAAAGTCATTTTCCTAAGTCAGAGGTCCAATTATGACCCCCCCCCCCAAATAAATTTGAGTGGATTCCTATTGACTGTAGGATTATGATCCATGCCCCCCAACCTGTCCAAGTCTTCTTACACCTTACACCCTGACATGTACTCTTCAATCTAGTGACATTGACCTCCTTGCTCTTCCACCAAGTTACTCCATGTATTGCCTCCAGACATTCTTTCTGGTTGTTCCTCATGCTTGGAATATTCTCCCTCCTCCTCTCTTGACTACTGACCTCCTTAGTTTCCTTTTAAGTCACAACTAAAATCCTACCTTCTTCAATGTTTTCCCTCGTTAATTATTTCCTATTTATCTTGTATATAGCTTGCTTTGTTTGAATGTTGTTTCCTCCATTAGATTGTAAGCACCTTGAAGGCAAGGACTATTTTTTGTTTCTTTATGTATCCCCAAGTGCTTAGCACAGAGCCTGGCACATAGTAAATGTTTAATTAATGTTTAGTGATTGATTTAATTCTAGTACACCAAATAGTAGTTATTAATATGTAAAGATTAGAAAACCTCATATGTTACTTGTCAAGATAATTTACTTGTGACAAAAGGTATTTCAATACATATGACAATGATACATTATGTTAGTATCAAGTTGAAAGAATGAATAAGTGGGCTCTATACCTGTTTTCACTAGCAGTGATATCTATCTGGTGGTTTTTTACTCTACTCAGAAAGCAGCTCTGAGAGTGTCATGAACAGTGGAGGAGAAGGCAATTAAATGCCTAGAGAGCTCAGGGAAGGAAGGTGGTACCCAATAAGTCCCCTAACCGAGAAGTAGAAAAATCAAGACGATGAAAATAGGTTGAGAAACTATGAATTTTAAGGAAAAGTGGAATATAGAAAAGCAACCTATCATATGTATGATATGATAGGAGGAGATAGAGCTAACATTTAGAAAAGTAGGACTCCAGCTCTGATAACCAGGCAAGTGAAAGCAGGAAAACAAAGTCCATAAGGGCTTTGCACTCTGGGGTAGGCAGGGATTCTGCTGTCTGGAGACAGAAGCTACAGGAACCCAAGCCTAGTTTCCAAAGAATAATGGTAGAGAAGGTTCCTTATTGGGACTTTCCTGTACTGATGGAATCACAAGTTCAGTTTTAAAAAAAAAATCCCCCTTCAGAGCCACAGAATTGCCCCAGGGTCTCATAATCTCTTTGTGGTTCAGTAGTGGAAGGAGTGACACCAGAATTCAAAGACACACTCTGCACTGTTGATCAAAATTTAGGACTGAAGTGAATCTCAGAGAGAGAAAGAGAGAGAGAGCAGGAGAGAAAACTTAAATCAGTCAATTTTGTAATGCCTTTACAACTCAGTAACACACAAGTATCATTAGCTAGAATCTGATAGCTGTAATTCCCCTAAGGATTTCATTTATATGTGCTTTCTTGGTTAATTACTACAGTAACTGGTGGTTGACTATATCTGTAGTTCACAGTCCTTTCAGGACTCTCAGAGTCTTGTATGGAAAATCTTTAAGAGTTCTCCAAAGAAAAATCATTGCCAGGAGGAGAGTTTTGCACAATCTTGGCTCTTTAAAATAAAATTATTTCTTAAGTTTAGCCTTGTTTATAAATAAAGACAAGGAATTTCATTTTGGTATTTTTCTTAAAAATCATCAGGATGCCATTAATGTAATCTGTCCCCTCCTTCCCCATCACACCCCACCCCCAAAGTAGGGTAGCATTCTGCTGGTGTTGCTTGTATGTGAGCCCATCTTCCAAACTCAAAGTAGCGATGGGAATTGGGACTGTAGGAAATATTTTGCAATTTGAATCAGGAAGAAGATTGAAGAATGGAAAAGGCCCTTGGTGGAGAAATAAAAAAGAGAACAAGTGAGGGAAGGAAAAAGAGCAAGATTAGAATAAAGGCATTGTTTGAAGCACTGGAATAAAGGAACTCTGCATCTTCTCATCTCTGATTAACCCAAACCACTGCCTCTCTCCAACCCATTCATTGGTTGGAAGACCATAACAAATGGGATTTAGGATAGGGGCAGGGACAGGGAAAAATAGGGAGGCTAAGAAAGAATGAGAGGTAAAGAGTTGGAAAGCATGGGCAGAGTAGGCCAGGGGTTATTTGCAGAAATAAAGGAATTGGGGTAGTGGAAGAAGCACTAAAGTGAGGATTAGGAGGCCTGAGTTCTAGTCATAGGATGTTGCCAGTAGCTTGTTGTGTGAACTTGGCCTCAACGGACCTTGGTTTCCATATCTGTAAAACAAGGAGATTGGCCTTGATGACCTCTGTTGCTCTCATAGCTATGAATCAAAGTAAACAAAAATACTATAGTGGTAAAGAGATGACCAGAAAAGGGGGAAACGCATCATGTACAGGAAATGCCACCTATTTGCTCTTGAGGTAATTTATAAAATAAGGCTATCTACTCAAGCCACTGTGAGTTTTTCATTACAAGTATGGGAGGAGAAACCCTAAACCCTGAAACTTCTTTTACTGATTTAGTTTACATCAACTCAAACCCAGGAGTTCAGGGGAGGGATTCTGCAAGGAGATCTGGATTCTTTGTTGGGGGCTGTATCTGTCACATAGTCACAACAAAGGGACCCTCATCCAACTAGATTGGCTTAACTTACTAATGTTTGATCTGTTCTTGAAGAAAAAGAAAAGAGCAAGATGGTGTCTGTGGGAAGTCAGTCCGTTTGTCAACAAGCATATATTAAGTGCCTACTATGTGCCAGGTGCAATGCAAAGTGCTTGGATTATAAAGCAAAGCAAAAGCTTTGTTGTTCTCAAGAAGCTCACAGGCTCTTGGTAGCACTCTCCTAGGAAACCATTATCCTTTCATTAGGCATGAAACCATGTAAACTAGAAGCTTGTGAGCTGTTGGCCTGGACTTCCCCTTCTACCACACCTCAACAATTTGTGATGGGTATGAGTCAAGATTGCCACATCCAATGGACCCCAACAGCTGCCTTCTACCATCATGTTGAAGTAGCACCTATAGACTTTCAGCAGGATTGGGAGGCATTTGCCCTCATCCAAGGTCATAGGATTTTAATATTGGAAGGGATATTATTGGTCACCTAGGAAAACCCATTCATTTTTACAGATATAAGCTAAGATCTTTAGGAGAAGTGACTTGCCAAAGTCACATGAATACTAAGTGGTAAATGTGGACTCCAAACCCAAGTATACCTCCAGTTTTGAGTACTTTACTACTCTGGCTCAGGCACAACAAATTTGGAAGCCATATTAGTAAGCAGACTCTTTTTAAGCTCATAGGATCATCTAAGAAACGTCATCTAGTCCAATCAATTTATTTTATGATGTGGAAACTGAATCACTGAGAGTCTAAACCATTCAAACAAGGTAATACAGGTAATAAATGGCAGAGCTGAGATTTGAACTCAGGTCCTCTAACTCCAGGTCCAGCATATTTCCTACTGTACAGTGATGCCTCTCATCATCCAAAAAGAAGTCACATTAAACAAATATTTTGTCAGCCTAGCAGAGTGCCTTTCTTGTAATAGGAACTCAGTAAGTATTTATTGAAATGAACAAATGAATGAATTGAATCTTTGCTTATGATTGTTCCATCTTCCTCTTCAACTATGGTTCTAGGAAGGTTCTACTAGGAAGCTCTCTGATTGGCTTCAGTGATAATAGAGCCATGACTATTGCTCACATCTCTCTATTCTGGATAGTGATGGAGCAGCAGATTGGACTACATTCATATCTACCTATGCATTTTGTAGCAATGGTGATGACTCAGTTTGCTTTTTTTTTAATCTTCAGATTGGACAGGCCTCAGGTGAACAGTGGCAGTTTGTAGTGCTCCATTGGAATTTGTGGTCAAGTGTCATATTTACCATGCCTCCTTTTTATTTCCCTGTTCCCTTGGCCTGGTTAAAGTCATCTATTTTGCCCTTTCCTTAACACCTTACAAATAATGAAAGTGAGAGAGGAGGGAGTCTTGTCTCATTATTTCTGAGGTTTTTTAGGGGAGTGGGGATGAGGTTTGGAGAAACAGTACATGGTAGTGCAATTTGGAAACATTTATTTTGTGTAGATTCATCCTAGAATCTTTTTAGAGATAATGTGAAGTTCATATGACTTTTTGTGGTTAGTTCATTGACAGTGAAGTATAGAAACATTTGAACATAGTTCAATAGATTGAGGAAAATTCAATTGTACATCAAGCAGTAAAGGATGGAGAGGTATGAAAAATAAGCATAGAACATACAGAACAATGATAAAATGCCAGTGATAATTGTGACTTGAAAATTCTACCATATTGAATCTAGAAAAATCTATCATACTAGAATAATCAGATTCCTTTGAGAGCTCATTCTAATGATATTACAATTAGTAACCACAATGATAATAGCTGGCATTTCTTTAGTACTTTGAGGTTTGGAACATCTCATTTGACCCTCCCAACCCTGTGAGATAGGTGGGTTATTATCCATATTTTACAAGTGAAGAAATGGGAGTTTAATGAGCTGAAGTGGTTTTCCCAATTACAAGTTTGATGACAACAGAAATGATGATTTGACCTTAAAAAATGTCCCCAACCAAGATCGTGTTCCTCTGTTTAGCAGAGCCAATAACTGTGGCTCATGCTTGTATTTTTGATGGTCGTGGGACAGCTAATTAGACCACATGTACATTCACATCCATATCCAGTATCTGCTATTTCCTAACCAGTCTTACCATATGTATGGTATCTAAATCCTAAATCCTACCTGGCCTTCAAGGACTAGCTCATATGCCATGTTTTCCAGGAAATCTTCCCTTTTCCCTTTGGTGGGAAGTGATTTTTTTCTCTGCTTCTCATTGTACATTCACATTATATCTTATATTTAAGCTTCATAAGAGCAAAGACATTGAGATGTCATCAGTGTTGTACTGGTAGGTAAATGTTTAATAATCTTCACAAAAATCTACATATATACAAGCACATATACATGCATATATACAAGTATTAATGATCTAAAGGATGTGTAGCCAACAATTTGTAAATAGTAGTAAAATATACAATAGTTTACATTTTATTTGATTTTCATAGAATTAATTTCTATGATTTTCATAGAATATTTTTTTTTGCCAAACTCCTGTATCTGTGATGACCTATGGTTTCCATTCCACCATGAGTTACATCCCAATCTATTAACTCTCTCCCCCAAAAAATATTGTCATTCAACCTATATGAGTTCTGCTGTTAAATGATTTCTTATTCTTGTATAAATTCTTTTCATTATACTTTTTCAGCTTCAACACTAGATATAGTAGACCAAATATAGTCAGGACACTTGGGTTCAAATTTCTGTTCAGACATTTATTAGCTCTGTGACTATGGACAATTCTCTGATTCCTTATCTTATAAGTGAGTCTAATCAAAATTGTGCTACCTACCTTGCAGAGTTGTGGTGAAGGAAGCATTTTGTAAACTTTCAAGTGGCAGATAACTGTGAGTTTTAATCTTTTTTTTTAAATTTGGCCCAATGATTCCTACAGCAGACCTTCAATAAATATATAATATATGTGACTGCCCAAATGAATGAATGACCACCCATAAGTAGAATATTCTACTGGAGAGAAACAGTGTATACACAGGTAAATCAGGACAGAATAATTTGAAAAAGGAGAGAGTACCTGCAACCATGGAAAGAAGAAAAAGTTTGATAGGAAAGGCAGATGGTACCAGAGCTGAACCTTGAAGAAAGCTGAAGATTCTAAGAGTCAAAGATAAAGAATGTGTGCATTCCAGGCATGCAGAACAGCAAGAGATGGAATTCCAAGTTGGAGGAACTAGTCAAACAGACTACTGTGCCTGTATACAACCCATAGAGGAGTGATGTGAAAGAAGTTGGAAAGAGTCTGGAGTCAGAATTTGAAGTTTTAAATACTTTTGCAGGGGAGTTTACCTTTTGTCCTACAGGCAATAGGGAACCCCTGAAAATTCTTGATCAGGGAAGAATCATGATCAGACCTGTACTTTAGGAAGAATATTTTGGCAGTTGTGAGGGTACTGAAGGGGGACGCCAGTTAGGAGGCTATTGCAAGAGTACAGCTGAGGAGTGATAAAGGCTTTCGCTAGGATGGTGGCTGTGTAAATGGAGAGAAATGGATGTATGCAAGAAAAGTAGAGATAGAAAGGACAAGATTTGTGAGTAAATGGATTTGGGGGAGGGGAAGAATAAAGAATCAAGGATGGATAGTTAGCCCCTCTCTCAATTTTGTTATGCCCCTGCATAACAAGAATACAAAATGACTGGCTCATGTTAAGGGGTACAGAAAGTGGCCAGAGAATGGTTCTTTTCTCGTTTCTTTGCTAAACCAACTCACTCACTCATGGATTATATGCCGTGCCACAACCAAGAGCTAACTAGTAACTCAATTAGGAATAGAAGTTCAGCTCCAGAAGACTTCTCTTCTGAAGGAATTCACGTTGGTGTGGAGGTAAGAACTCAGCAGATAGAATTAGCAGCATGAATGTGACTGTGTTGTTTGATGGCTCATAACCATATACCGCAGCTGGAGGCAGGTTCAAAGATGAATGTACCTTTATCATCTAAATAGGACCAGATGGGATAGGGAATCGGTAGTATGCTCTAACATTGCCTACTGAAGCATTACCCTTTTCTTTTCTGAACAGATCTAATTATTATAACCTTGTTAGACCTTTTTATTTTTTAATAGATGTCTCATTTATAGAGGACATTATAGCTAAAATGAATTGTAGGGAAAGTCATTGTCCCTCACTTATTTACTCCAATTGTTTGTAAGAAATAATGCCTTTCCACAGACTTTGGTAAGAAATGAAATTAGTTTAAATTTGATGGAATCTCTCTTACATTTTGGCTATTAATGTTTCTGGTTTGAAAGTCTAAGTGCACCATTTCTTTTTGAGTTATAGAGAGTTTGAGGAAAACGTCCAAGGCATAGAGTCCCATTATCAGAGTCAATTTATTTCTTAGTGTTTATTCTGACTTTCTTCAGAGGAAAAAAAAGAATCACATTAATAGAATGTTAGAATTCTGTAATTGGAGGAGAGTTTAGAGGTTATCACTACTTCCTGAAGCCTGTCCGTACCACCTCTCATAAGTGGCGGGTTTTTTTCTCATGGTGCGTAACAGATAGTAGACAATAAATAATTGTTGATTAACTGATTGATTGTGTCATGTAACTTCTGCTATAATAACTCCTTCAGCAGGGGAACTTACTGTCTACAAAGAGCACTATTCATGCTTGGCTATCTTTGATTGCGAGGAAATTCTTCCTTATGTTGACCTTAAGTTTCCCTTCTAATAACTGCCATCCTCAATCTTAGTTTTCCTTTAGGAGCTTCATAAAATAAAGTATTATCTCTTGTGTATGGAACAGCTATTCAGAACAGCTACCTATATTCAAGGACTGTCATGAGAGAAGCACTTTTGAAACTTCATTCATTCAATAGTTGATAAGGTGCATTAGGTACCTATTCCATGCTAGGCACCATGCTAACTCTTGGAGATAGAGAAAAAAAAATGAAACAACCCCTGTTCTCAAGGAGCTTATATTGTATTTTTAAAAGTCTATGTATTTTTCATTATTAATGAATATATTAACCATAACTCTATAAAAAGAGTGAGCTCACATTGTATTCTTAAAAT